>CAOJBK011473995.1:0-15835 GCA_948294925.1 Codiaeum variegatum | reverse complement strand
TGCTACAACTCAAACCCATGTTGTGGACATTTAAGAAATAAGTCCTTAAACCTTTCCCAGCTTTCATAGATCGATTCCCCCTCTGGTTGTGAAAATGAATAAATTTCTTGATGAAGCTTAGCGGTCATAGCTGAGGGTAAGTACTTCTTAAGAAACACTACTGCCAACTGCTCCCAGGTTATAAACTGTTCGGCTGGAAAAGATTTCAGTTACTTATTTAGATTGTCCCTTAAGGAGAATGGGAACAACCCAGCTTTATACATCCTCTGACACCCCATTCATCTTGAACGTATCACAAATCTCTATGCACTCATCCAAGTAGATGTGAGGATTTTTATGAGCCAATCCTTCATACTGACAGGCGTTTTAGATCATTTAGATAATGGCTTGCTTATTCTCAAAATTGTTTGAGTCCACAAGTGGCCTTCTAATCGAACCTCCAACATCGTTAAAATCTGCCAGTGACTTAAGGATCATTGCCATTCCTATTTCCATTAACATTGCCATATTCTATGGCAAGTCTATTCCTGTTGCCACCGAGATCATTTATACCCTGATTTCCTTCCATCTATACTTCAGGGTTTGTTACTCTCACTTCTAGAGCACCCTCTTCCGTTTCTTGAATCAGAAAATTTTTAGCTTCTCTCAGAATTGGATCACCTTCCTCTAGAGCTAACCTCCTTGGCTACCACCCAATCTGTTGAATCTCGGGATTATAAGGGTGCAATTTAGACGAGCTAGATCTGGTCATGCACTAACCTAAAATTAGACAAAATAAGAAAAATAAAATTAAACACGAAGAAAAGAAAGGCTAAATCAATAGCGCCAGATTTTTTCCTAATGATGATCGTAACAAAACAAAGTAGAATCTCTTGTAATAGCGCCAAAAACTTGATCATGTTCAAGCGCAACACCCGCAAGTGCACGGGATCATATCAACGAGTAAAACCAACAAGTCCCTATATCATTCTCCCAAGGGATTCAATAGTTTATTCGATCAAAGACCAACTTAATCTCCTAATCTATTGTCTAGCTCACAGTGATTTTTGGTTTGAGTGAACTAATTTTAAACTATGGAAACTTACAAGAAATTAAACTTGCACTTAACAAAAATCTAAAGAAATCAACAATCAAATATGGAAATTAAGATGGATTAAGGCATCTACCTAGACTTTGACTCGTATTACTCAAATTGTACATTTAATCAACAAATCAATGAATATGTCAATTAATCATTAAGTGGGATTTTTCACAAAATTAGGTTTAAATCTTTCTCATGTAATCAAACCCCTAATTTCTAAGTAATATGAAAGGAATCTCTTCTTGATCCTATTCAATTAGAAATAGCATGAAAGATCAATGAAATATATAGAAAAGGAGTTTGTGAATCTATCTCTAGCAAACATAACAAACCTATTAAGCTTTTGAATGTTCTAGGTCTAAACTCTCTATCTCTAGTAAAGCTTAAACAACATAAATCAAGAAGAAGCATGCTTTTGCGATTGATTTATAGAAAAATAAGTATCTAAAGCTAAACTCAATGAAAAAACTAAACATTCATTGAATAAATGTTGATCAATCCATACAATCGAGTAACACTCATCTAATCTAGGTAGATAAATGAATTTAGTTCTTATTCAAATCAAAAGAACAAGAAAAAGGTAAGAGATTGCAGAAATCCATAAAGTTCATGAAAACCCAATGAAATTCTAGCTAAACCTTTATAATCCTTGCTCCAATTTGGGATGATGATCTGTAATCCACCCTTAAATGCCTTCCTTGATATCTTTTTCTCAGGTTTCTAAAGGCCTAGATTAGTGTTTTTTCACAAGAGTCTAGTTCTTCCCTTATTTTTACAATTTTGTGCTCTTATATAAGTCTTAGAGTGCTGTCACAGGAGGCTCACACAGCCAGTACTAATGCCCGTGATAGCCTCTTGTGTGAATTCTCTTTGGATCGAGAGGTAGAATGCTCTCATAGTCCCCGTCATGGCCCGTGACAGGGACCATTAGAAGTTACTACTTTTCTCCTCATTGTCTAGCTTCTCCTATATGGTCCATGTCTTCTCTATCACGGCCTGTGCTGCCAGCCGTGACAACCTTATGCTCTTGGTCTGCTAAGAGGCTATAAGCTCTCACGGTCCTTGTCACGGCTCATGACGGGGACCGTGACAAGCTACTGTTTCTCACATTATTGGCTGCTACTCCCACGGGTGAAATCTCTCTCTGTCATGGCATGTGCTGCCGGCCATGACAGAGTACTGGCTTCCTATATCTCATAAATTCTCACGAGCTATCTCACAGGCCATGAGGCAGCCTTGAGCCTTCATTCCTTGAGTCATTTTTGTACATTTTCTTCATCTTTCGAGCCCAAACCTTAAACTAGTTACTCCTTGCTCTGGAATTCAATTGATTGTTTAAGAATAGCTAAAAATAGTAGAACAAACACATTAAATTCAATTTAACAAGTAAAATCATCAAGAATATGGGATAAAATAATGTATAATTTGCTAGTTATCAGAATGTATGTGTTTTTAGGCATGTCATGAGGGCCAGTGTTTATGAGCTCATTAACTGTATCTTTTATTTGGTTTACTATTTCACTTTATTTTTCTATTTGATTGAGGTTAAATTCCCTAATTGGAACATCAAAAGAAAATAAAGAGATAGGCTCGTAACAAGAAAATTTGGTAGTCATATTGATTGAAATTGGGGAAAGGTCCACGGTTACATCAAGTTGATAATTAAAGCTCAATAGACCTATTACATCAATTTTAGACTGAGAGTCAAAAGAAGAAGAGAACTCAGACTCGGTCTTTAATTCAGTAATTTCAGTGAGGCTCTCTTTATAATGCCAATTTTTAAGTTTTCCAGTAGCAGGCTTGATCAAAAGGGAGAGCTCAGCTTCTTCCTCCTTGTCTGTCAGGACAACTGTCTCGCTAAAGAGACTAGCTTTTGTATTTTCTTCATAATCAATACCCAAAAAGTATATAGGCTATCAATCCTTAGCAGTCAACTTTACATTCGAGAAGATCTCGAAACTCAAAATCTTTATACCAGTCATATGGCAAATCCCTGGCTCAGGGAAATCACAATAAGGAACCATCTCTCCCTCTTTGACAAAATATCCATTCAGTGTTTTAAAGTATGGCCTCAAGGAATAGTCAGCTTCACCCCCTTAATTTCATCATTAGTAGGGTGGTACCCCAAGCCAAATGGTGGAAAATGAAGGATGGGTGCTCGTCAAAAGATTTCATTCCTTGTTGATTTTTACCCAAGTCCATACCATGAAAATAGGCCATGTGCTAGAGGATGTTCCCAATCATTAGGTTGCAGTATGAGTGAAAGTCTAAAGAGATGACTTCCTTTAGATTTTTAGCAATCTCAATAAACTAGCTAAATGAGAAGCCAGATAAAGGATATACTAGCAAGTGAGGTTGGATCTCAAAAATGGGCATAGTGTTGGGACTTCAGATTTTCAAGATGTGTCTGCCTTGATGGTAACAATTCCATTTTTTAGTGGGAACTTTACCCTTTGATGGAGAGTTGATGTCACAGCATTGGACTGGTGGATCCAATGTCTTCCTAACAATAGATTGAAATAAGATGGTGCATCAATGACTTACAATGGTATCTTGAAATTTGTTGGGCCTATAGTGACGGTCAGAGTTGTCACCCCCAGAACCTCTCTTTCCAAGTTATTATAAGCTCCTACAACTTATAACATTTAGCGAATAGACATTGAGTGTAGACCCATTATCCACTAAGGTCATTGGGTCAGTTTTCTCCTTTGTGATAACAATGACATATAGAGCATCATTATGAGATCTCCCAAGTGAGATTTCATTATCTGAGAAAGAGATTGATTCTCCTTTTGTGGAACTGGTATTAGATACAACCAAAGTCTCTTGAGATATGTCAGATGAGGTTTGACACTGGTTCAATGCCTTACAAAGATCTTAGCGATGAGGGTACGATGATATGAGCAAGCTCTAGATAAAAATATTAGTTTGGGTCTTTTTCAATTCTTTATGTATGAGATCCTCTTTAGGTTTAAGAGTTTCCTTATTTTGGGCCTCAGATCGGCTTGTAGATGGAGGAGCAGCGAGTTGCCTGTGTTATCCTCCCACTTCGGGTGATAGCATTTATTTCATCACCTAGGTGTCTTAGGTCGATGATGATCATTATGGATTGACCTTTCTAAGGAAGGTTAGTCAACTGGAAGAGAGTAATTTGGAGAAAAAGACTTCCCTAAGGAAGGTAGGTCCTCTCTAGTGTAATGGAAATTACTCAGAGGCACAACATCAGTAATGAGGTGTGTTGAATCCCCTTCATCAAACGCAGTTAAAATTACATTCACATTGTGCTCCGACAATGGGTTTGTGTGAATTTTTGGAGTTGGTCGAAGGAGTTCATTTACATAAATCATATCTTGTGTTTTATGTCTGAAGGCCTTGCAGTCATTGGTTTTGTTGCATGGCCCTTGATGGTAATCACACCTTTCAGACATATTAAATTTTCTTAGTAATGGGTTTGGAATGGGCTTAGGTTCCAGAGGTTAGAATGCACCCTTTTCTAAGCATTGCTTTAGGAGGAAACTCTGGGGTAATCCCCTCAAGTTTGTGAACTCCCTTTGTTTGTTTTATATGCGCTTGCGAGCTGAGATTGCATTAACCTTGCCTTCTTTTTGGGCACTATTAGTCTTTTTGAAGTGGGATTATGAGGTCTAGGTTTAATCTTTAATGAGGCCAGATTCAACCCCATCTTCGAGGCGAGTACCAATATTCACTAATGCTTTAAAATCAGGGAGGTACTGTATCATCAATATGTCTCGATATACAAGCAATAAATTCTTGACGATGATGTCAATTGGTTTAGTATTTATTGGTTTGTTTACCATTGGGGAGCTTTATGCCTCAATCTAGTAATGAAAGCAGAAAAAGTTTCTTTCAGGAGTTGCTTTGTGATTTCTAATTCTCTTCTTTTACTATCAATTTCTTGATTATAAGAATATTATTTTACAAAATGATTACAAATAGACTCCTAGGTCTATTTCTTAGAGTCATCTAATTAAATGAACAAGTTTAAAGTCACACCAGTCAACGACAATTGAAAGAGTTGAGCAAGGAGCTTGCCTTTAATGCCTAAAGGGCACAGTGTTCCATCATAGATTCTGGGGTGAGTAGAGGGGCAAGAAGTGCCATTAAACTTTTCAAAGTTTTGTATCCAAAACTTAATGGGAGCCTAGCATTGGGAAAGGGACTCAATGCCTTCACTTTAATGACATTTTCTTTCTTTTTGAGGGCTTTAAGGACCTTCTCCATTTCCTCAAATTTATCAGCCATGAACTTGAGGAGTGCAGGATCTTGTTCCCCTTTTGGGAAAGGATTCATAGTAGAGGTAGTCGAGTGTTTATTCCATGATCTGCTTGTGGATTCAGGATAATTACTTCTTCAATCATAGGTTTCTTCCCTGAATTTGATCAGGTGGAAGAAGATTTAGGAACTTGGACCCTAAATTGAGCCATCATAGCTTTCACTTTACCTAGTATGGTCTACTCTTAGGCTTGCATCATTGCAGTTAGAGTCTCCTATTGTGTTTTCATAACCTCATCTTGCCTTCTCATTATTTCATCAAGCATCTTAGCAATGTCAGTAGGTGGAGCTAGTGGAATTAAGGCAGTGGCATAAACAGCAAGGTTGAGGATGTTTTTGTCTCCAGTATTGGACATGTTGATCTTTAGAAAAAAGAAAAGGTGAGGTATCTATTTTTTGGAAAAAAAAAATAGGCCACTCGTAAGCAGGTGAAAAGTGAGGTGGGCTTTTTTAAGAATTGTCTGGAACAATTCATTTGGTCCAATTTCATTTCATGTCATGATGCATGCATGCATGTATGCATGAATGAAAATAGGTTCCATTATGACAATCATAATCAATGTTTAGTGTACATGCGACCTAGGGTAAACTCTAATCATTACATGAAGGCTAGGTGGTTTAAAGGTTCACCAGAGACTAGAGGGGCGATATAGCTGACCACATGTGCACTAAGGAGGTTCATATGGGTACAACAGTTACGTGAAACCTCACTACCCCAACCAAAAGGATCGTAGGGTATGCCATGGAGTTAGATGATTTTACTATCGGTAAAGTAGTCCTAAAGAGAGAAGCTCACTCGATGCTACTCTTTATCCGAGTTTTCCTAAGCTAAAGGATCATATGAAGTGATGCATGAAAACCTACTTCCGTACAATCTTAAGACAAAAATGTTTTTATAAAAAAATAATCCACTTAGTTTTGTGTCAGTTTCCAAATGTCATAAGTGGAGTTGCCAACTATGAAGCTCTATTCGTAGCCCATGGGATTTCCCTATGCACCTTCGAGTTTATGGCTTAAGGAACCAACCACATAGGGTCAGATTGAACATGGCATCGCGATTATGATTAAAAAACCAATTAAGCTCCATTTTTAGAAAATGATTTTACCCAATTATTTTAAAAAGGATGGGCCACAAACCATAATTGGGCTCGGGGATTCGTGATTTGACAAAAATGTTTAGAAAAAGATTTTTCCAATTCTAAACAAATTTGGCTTAAGAAAATGCTTAGTTTTGGTTAAAAAATAGGTTTTTGTGTATGCATGGCATACCATGTGATGCATATATAGTTAAAGCTTGCCAATTATGATGCAAATGAATAGGTTATTATATTCATGACAGAGATTAAATGGAAAATGATAAAAGTGAAAAAGTAAAAAAGGGTCCTCTATCTAGTCCACTGTTTGTTCTAGAGAAAGTAAACATCCCCAATAACAAAAATAAAAGGAATAGCTAAATAAACTATTACATGAATAGTAAAAATAACTCAGTGGATCCTTTCTCTAGTCTAAATGGATCTAGGAAAGGTGCACATTCCCCAAAACTAATACAAAATCCAAATATAATGGTAATAGCATACACAATTACAACAACACAAAAATGGAATAAATAATAACAACGATAACAAAATAAAATGAAATAAGATTAAAAGGATAAAGAAAAACATATTTTAGAGTTGAAGCCATTATAAGGCTTGTCAGCATATCCCATTGAACAGAAGAAACCCCACGTCATTCTCCCTTCTCGCGAAGGGTGGGGCTATTTTAAAAAATAGTGGGTGGTGGTTTGGTTAGCTTAGAAGCTAGTTCATTTTATTTGATAAAATAATTAACCAAATAGGTTATTAATCAATTTAAGATTTTAATAAATGAAAAATTATGTTTGATAAAGTAATTGCCTAAGCTCATTTTAGGGCTTTAATTCATTTCATTTCAGAAAAAATGAATTTTGATTTTTATGAAAAATGCCTTATTTTAGATTAAAGGGCTTATTCAGAACTAAAAGATAGAAATACTATACTATATTTACCTTTGTCTTTCAAGATTTTAGGAGTGGCTTCTCGAAAGGCTTGATGAACCTAGACTGTGTCTCCATTGTACTCGAAGAGGACTAATGAGTGTTTATCTATATTGAACTTATAAAACTTGAACCATTTGATTGATCAAAAAGTGAACGTCTTTTAGAGAAATTTTGGTGTTTCTAATATAAAAATATGTTTGGAGGGATTTTGAAAGTATTTTGAGAGTCTAAAGTAGAATTGTCAAAAGTTGTCAACAACTGACCCTGGGGTCGAATTTATAGGAAATTGAGTCGAAAAATTCGGAAAAGCTGAGGTTGGAGCGTTTGGACCAAACGAGTGCATTTTGGAACCAAACTTGTTCGTTTGGGCTAAATGCATATGTTTGGACCTTAACACGTATGCTTGGGTCTAGCTATCTGAGCCCGATTTTCTAGGTCCGGTCTGATGCAGTAATTTTTTTTGGGTTTTCTTGGCCAGTTTGAGGTCTAATTTGAGCGAGTTTTTATATGTTGGGCTCGTATTAATGGGTTAGATTTAGTGGTGTAAAAATTAGGGTTCACAGATGGTTAGTTGAACAACTTAAAATGGAGATTTTTAAGGATAATGAGAAATTAGAGTTTTCAGTTGATGGTTAAAGATTAGCTCTCCCATAGAGAAATGAGGATTTTTATAGGAGCCTGAATTAAGACCAACATGGCCCTTCTAGGGATCTGGATTGACTAAGTTATAAGTTTTTCGTTGATGATATTCCTGATTTTTATGGTGACATATTGATGATTTATTGGCAGAAAGGTCGAATACATCCCCTTTTAAATTGACACTCATGTTAGGATTATTATTATTATTATTATTATTATTATTATTATTATTATTATTATTATTATTATTAATGTGCTACATACGACACCAATAATAAGTTGAAGCTTTGATATTGGACTTTTTGAATATGTATATAGGCATATAACACATAATAATAATTAGAAGGGTCGGGTTTTCTACTTGGAAAAAAGCCCTCCTGTGAGACCTCGTCCGAGCCCTTGAGATTTCCCAGTGCGCATTCGAGTTTATGGCTTGAGAAAACCAACCACATAGGGTCAAATTGCAGATGGCATCACGGTTATGGTAGGTCCCACATTGCTACACTCCACATATATTCGTTGGTGCGCACGTGTGATGCATTTGAGTCGCCGCTTAATCTTTAAGAAATGATTTTCTTTAGGTGATTATGAAACTAATTGGAACTTCATTTAAAAAAAATATGTTTATTTCTCCAATTATTTTAGAAAAAGGCTAGCCCGCGAACCATAGTTGGTTTCAGAGATTTTTAATTTGATAAAAATGTTCAGAAAAAAGAATTTTCCAATTCTAAATTGTTTTGGCTTAAGAAAAACATGCATGGTTTCAGTTAAAATCGATTTCTTGTCTGCATGGCATACTTCGTGATGAATGAAAAATTAAAAGCATGACAATCATGATGCATGAACAGGATATAGTATGCATGATAGATGTGTAAAGAAAGCGATAAAAAAGCATGAAAGATAATAGGGGTCCTTCTTTTAGCCCGAAGGGGTTCTTGGGAAGGCGCACATCCCCAAAACAATAAATAATGAAACAATTACATTAAAAATAACAAGAAGTGGATCCTTTCTCCAGTCCAAGTGGATTTAAGAAAGGTACACATTCCCCAAATTAATTACAAACTTAGGAAATTGAATAATAGAAGTATAAATAATAGAAATAATACAAACAGTGGCATAAATAATAATAAAAAATAAAAAAATGGAAAAATGAAGAAAAATACATTTTTGGAGTTAAAGGCGTTTAAAAAGGTTTTCTAGCGTATCTCGTTAAAAGGGAATCAAAACCACACCATTCTCCTTTCTCGCGAAAGGTGGAGTTTTTCTGAAAAATAGTGGGTTTGTGGTTTGGTTGGTTCAAAACCTAATTCATTTTAATTGTAAAAGAATTAACCCGATAGGCATATAATATGTTCAATTTTTAATTAAAATCGATTTTTGATAAATGTGAATTTCCTAGTTATTTTAGGGATTTTTTATGAATTATTTCAAAAAACAATTTTGGAAAATATGAAAATGCCTTATTTAAATTAAGGGCTTATTCAGAATCAAAAGATCATAAAATACTATATTGTATTTACCTTTGGCTTACAAGACTTCATAATCGATTTCTCAGAAAGCTTAATGAACCCAAATCATATGTTTGTTGTGTTTGGAGAGGTCTAATGGATGTCTATCCAGAGTGTATTTCTGAAATCTAAAGTGTATGTCTGATCAAAACTGTCAAAAAATGATTGCTTTCGCTGGAATAATGATATTGTGGTTCGATTCTGTATGGTTTTGGTGTCTGCAAATGTGTCTGGAGAGGGTCTGGGAGTTTTCTAGAATTGGATTGTAAAAGTCTCCAAAAAGTCCTGGAAACTAACTCAGAGGGTCGAATTTATAGGAAACCA
The DNA here is from genome assembly GCA_948294925.1 of Codiaeum variegatum. NCBI lineage: Eukaryota > Viridiplantae > Streptophyta > Magnoliopsida > Malpighiales > Euphorbiaceae > Codiaeum > Codiaeum variegatum. The sequence continues at coordinate 5,973 of CAOJBK011473995.1, read as the reverse complement.
TGTCAAAAATTTTGAAAAAATTAGGCCTAATGCATCTAGGCCAAAACGCATGTGTTTGGAGCCAAATGTTTGCCTGAGAGCCTAAACGCATGTGTAAGGCTCCAAACACATGCGTTTAGGCCCCGACACATGCTTTTGGGCCCATATGCATTGGCCTAATTTTATGGGTCCGGTCTTGTCCGTTTTTATTCAATTTTTTAGGTTATTGGGTCTGCTTGAGGTTCGATTTGACCGTGGTTTGAACTTTTGGGCTCGTATTGACGTGCCGGATTTAGTAGTACAAAAATTAGGGTTCACACCTCTATGCTCAAGTAAATAACATGCCACTTAGAGAAGTGTTTAATGATTACTTGAACAACCTAAAATAGAGATTTTTTTATATGATGAGATCAGAATTTTCAGTTGATGAAGAAAGATTTCCTCTGTCGTAAAGAAATGAGGCATTTCATAGGATCCCTAATTAGGGCTAAAGTAGCCTTTCAAAGGGTCAGGATTGGTTGAGTTGTAAGTTATTCATTGATGATATTCTTGATTTTAATGATGACATGTCGATAACCTATTAGCATAAAGGTCAAATATATCCCCTTTTGGATTGACACTCATGTCATTATTATTATTATTATTATTATTATTATTATTATTATTATTGATGATGAGCCATTGACTCAACCAACAATAAGTTGAATCTTTGACATTGAGCTTGTTGAATATGTATATAGGCTTGCAACACAAACTAATCATCATGAGGGTCGAGTTTTGAACCTATCCAAGAGCCCTTGATGCTCAAGTTAATAACTTAACACTTAAAGAAGTGTTTGATTATTACTTGAACAACCTAAAATGGAGATTTTAGAGATAATGAGAAATTAGAGTTTTCAGTTGATGACGAAAGGTTTCCTCTCTCGTAGAGAAATAAGGATGTTTGTAGGAGCCCTAATCAAGGATAATATGGCCCTTCCAAGGGTTAAGATTGATTGCGTTGTTCATTGATGATATTCCTAATTTTGAGGGTGACATATCAATAATCTATTGGCGAAATGGTATAATGTAGCCCATTCTGTCTTAACAAGAGTGTCAATGGTAAAAGGTACTTTCTGAATTTGATAGGAGCTACTAAGTGCCACGTCTATCATATGCAAACAATGTTTAACATGTGAAGGATAATATTGTATAAAGTAGGAAACTTTTATCTCTTATGCTAGGGGACCTTCTTGAGATCTAGGTTTTTACATGTAGACACTTTCTCTATTTCTCCAAAGTTTTATTGATAGAGCCAACTTTAAGAATGTCAATGTATGAAACTTCACTTTCATGGACCCTTGCCTTTGGAGTAATCTAGACAATCCCAACTCTTATATGTTGGCCCTATTTTGGGTCCTTAAGGAAATACTTTTCCAAGCTTTCTTTTTATAGACCTTAGACTATTATGGACCTAGATGCTTCTTCTTCTTTCATACCCTTATTAGTGGCTTCTATGTTTCTTTAAAAGTGATGACCTTTGATTTAAAGAATTTTGAAGAAATAGATGCTTTTAGTTCCATAACGATTTTATAGAAACCATTCATGACAATGTTTGGTTTGATAGTGGGTATCCATACTACTGGAACTTCTATCTAACAATTTCTCAACTCAAATCCTCTTATTTTGCCTATAAATGATCCAATTAAGGTTACTCTCTTGTTAGCTGGAAGCCTTCTCTGAACTGTCATCATCAATTGCTTAGGGAAGTGAGTTAGATTTTTATGGGTAATCATTCCTATGATTATACATCATCCGTTTTGAGATTTCTTAGGTATGTGGATTAGGGCATCAATAGTGCTTATTGAATTTTGAATTATAGAAATGCCCTAGTAACTGATAGGGTTAGCTCTTCTTTAGTTAACACATGTTTGAAGCATTAAATTTTTACCCTCTATATAAACCCTTTCCCGAGACTTTTTACTTTTCAAGTTGCGTCCAAATTGTTCTTAGGTATTCTTTATGCCTTACCTATTTTAGTTTTTTTCATCTTTTTTAGAGCTTTCCTTCTTGTTCATTAATGGCTTCTAAAAAAGAGTAACGTTGATAGGTAAACTAGAAGCAAAACTAAAGATGTTACTCTAAAAAATGATCAGAAGAAGAAAACTTCTTTGTTTAAGGCTAATACTACTTATAGTTCTTTTAAGGTGTATAAAGAAATATCTTAGAAGCCCTTCTAAGAGAGACTGGCCTCTTAAATTACCCCTTTAAATATATGGGATTATTCTAAGATAAAAATACCAACAATGACCACATCCCCCCCTCCCATCCCCCCACCCCCTTCCCTTTTACTATCAAACAACCTCTTCCAAATATGAGGATCTTTTTCTTAGGCATCAATCATGAGCTTTCAAAGGAAAATGGCCACTATATCTTTTTTTAAGACCATCTTAAAGATGCTATGTTTTTCCTTCCCTCTTCATTCTTTATGGAGGTTTTTAGGATGTGTAGGGTGAACCTTATAAGGCTCACCCTTAACACTATAATAGACATTTATTACTTTGAGGTATTATGTTATGCTCTAGTGTATCTGAAGCCTTTTGAATAGATGTTGCAACTTAATTTTTGATTTGTAGCATACAGTGACCCTAAGGGTTTATTAGTCTTATAGAAGGCCTAAGAAGACTTTTTCAAGGACAAGATGTATAAGATGCAAGATTGGGGGGATGATTTTACTACTATCCATTTTGTTCCTGAGGATGTTACTTTGGAGAGAGGAATTAGATTTGAAGAAAGTTTCATAGATCTAGTTTGCAATGATTTGGAGTGGATGATAGTAGAGGACTTTGATTTGGAATAGCTTTTTATAATGAAAGATATGCTCCATTATCAGAGGGCCCTAAAGTAAAGGTACATCATTGATTGCAGTTTCCAAAAGAATCTAGATAGGTCTCTTACCCTTGTCTGGACTAATTCCACAGTACCTGGCAAATTCCTTTTATATTTCTAATTCTAGTTATGTAATATGTACATTTGTCCATTTGCTTATTGCCTTTTCTCTTATTTGATTATCAAATGATCCATCTCTAGTCAGAGGACTTTGGGTCTAATTTGATTAGGAGGCTCATCAAGTAGAAACCATTAGTTAGGGAGCCACTCCATCAGACTAATATTCCTTTACCCATTTGAGACATCCATACAATACTATTGAGGTTAAGGACTAAGGATGTAGTACATCATTCTTTGAGCTATAGCATTCCCAAGTCGGAGGATTGTCTCTCTTTTTATCAATTCGTAGAGGTTGAACTTGGCGATAATGAGAACTACTTCTATGCCAAAAGGCCTAGGATCCATCTAGACCTTTGATACCAAAGGACAATTATACCTCCCACTTCAATTCAAACATCCTCTCAAGTAGCAAACATTGGCCAAAATGGGGGTTTTTCAAAGGATTGCTTCCTAAAATGGTGGTTCTTCTAAAGTAGAAGGTCCCATAATAAGGGCTTTTGTACAAGTGAGCAATAATTGTTTTGGCTTTAACAAGCCCTAAAATTTGAAGATGAACTTGTCAACCTAAGGTTTGAGGAGCTAGTCTAAGTGCATCCTGCCCTCCTCACACATTATCTCTGTATTGTGAATGTTTTCCAATAGGAGTATACTTTTTCTTTGAGCTGGATGTATGTGGGAATCACTAATGCTGATAGTGTTACCCATGCCTAAAATATTATAAAGACTTTTAAAGAGTGTTAGGATCTCATCCCTAGGCTTCAAGGTCCATTTTCAACAACTTTTGTTCTAAAGGATCAAGTCTAAAGCCTCTTCATCTTCAAGCTGAAGGAACCCTCTGACTACTAATTGGTATTTCTTCTATCTCTTTGATTTTCTTCCCTCTTATTCTATGGAGTTCAAGGATTCGAACCATGCTATGGGGCAATTAAGCCTTCTAGTATGCCATTCTCAATTTCCCATCTATCATGGTCTGAACTACTTAAGTTGTTAAAGGTCATGAAGGGGACTCATCGAAAGAGGTTCGATTCAAAGCCTAAAGTTGGAAGGAGGAATCTAATAGTCAAAGGATGCCAACTTCAAATAAGAGTATATCCATTTTCTATTATATGCTCTTTCTTTAATTTATTATATTAACTTGCTTTTATTTTTATTTGTTTTATATGAGTTTACTTCTTTGGAGGTTGTTCTTCTTGAAGTTGTTATTCCTGCTCCTTCAGCAATTGCTTATGGGACTGCTCTACTAGGGGATCCTTAGATGTAATTCCTTATATCCCCTCATGAAAGAGGTTGACAGGACCTTAGAAGTTGCTCTTGAGGCTCCCTCGCTGATGGTGTGACACCAAAACACTCTAATGAAGTAGTTTCCACTCCCTCTCCCACAATTGATACAAAATGATTTAAAGACTTTTTTTTGTGAGCCAATCTAGGCTACTATGTCGGAGGCAGATGCAATTCAATTCAAGCTACTAGACTTTTTCTGAAAGTTTTTAAACTCGCTGTAGTTTAAGGGCCATATGTACTGCTTAAAACTCTATTTAATTGAGATGGAGTATAATAAGGTTGATGCGTTCCAACCACAACACCTGCAAGTGCACGGGGTCATACCAAGTAATATAACTAGTAAGCCTTGGTATCATTCTCTCAAAGGATTATGAGGATACAATGAAGGGTGAATACAGAGTAGCGTAGGGAAAGCCGAAAACAAAGTTCCAACACTGTCCAACATAAAATTTATTTTTTGTAAAAATCTAATGTTACACGATTTTTGGTTTTCAAAACTTTTATGAAACATTTATAGTGCCAAAACACTTTTGACATGATTTGGTTTAGATATTCATTAAACACTTTAACAAAATACTAAACCTAAACATGGACCCATCTTCAACCTCAAGGATCTTTCCAATTATTATACAAAACACAATAAAATACCTCTCTTCCTCCTTCATTAAGCTCTTTAAATGTGAAGCCTCTAGCTTGAGACATACCGAGCTTTTCTTAAAAGCCTGTTCTCTAGCTCTTTTCAAGAAGTTTGAATCCTTCTCTCATTAGGATCATCCAAATGCTTGATTCTTGCTTCTTTACTTAAGAACTTGAGACTTTGAGGGTTGATTTGGACTTGATGCTCCATCACACTCTCTTCCCAAGGGTTATTGCAAATAATATTAAGATTGAAGAAGTATTGTTCAGTCTAAACTTCCTCTCAAATTTTGGTATGAATTTGAAGCTGTCTCTCTTTAACTCTTAGAAAGCTTCTTTCTCTAAACCATTGGAGAAGAAAATGAATAGTGAATATGAAACTTATCATCTTTTTCAAAATATTACAACCATTTCATTTAAATACCCACAGACATCATCATTTAATTTCACCTAACTAAAGATGAGATAAGTGATGGAGATGGGTAGCATGTGCTAACACCCCATTGGCTCAAATTGACTAAGTAATTAGTCAACAAGTCAATGTAATTAGCACATGAAATTAGTAGGAATCATCTTTGCCAAATAATTAATCACAACTCATGTAATTAATTATCATCTTAGTCCAAAGTCATTTCAATTAGTCATACCCATTTGTATCTCATAAAAACTAAGACATAATTGAAATATTTCCTTTTGTGAATTAAACATCAAGATATGCTAGGATCCTTGTAAATTTAATTACATGTTCAATTCTATCATCATTAATAATTAATTAAACTCTTTAATTAATTATTAACATGATACATACAAGCTAATGGGAATCACCATTTGGTATGTGACTTACTAGGTTCATGTTCTAATTGGCAAAGGGATAAAGAAAACTCTTTTCTTCCCACCAAGTGTGTTAACCTAATTCCACACTTAGTCCCATAAGTAGTGAGTGACGTCTAGCATAACATATCACGACTACCCAATTAGAAATGAATGTCAGTGATAATATCCTTGACATAAGCATGTACCTCTCGATAATGATTACCGTGCACTCGAATTCCTTCATTACAGATTTCCGATCTCAACTAAGGTCATGGA
>CAOJBK011472524.1:0-10253 GCA_948294925.1 Codiaeum variegatum | reverse complement strand
GGTTCAGGAACAGTAGAATCTACATTATTATCCATGTATTTAAGGCCCCCTCATCTTCCTCTACCAGTCGTAGTTTATTGTAGGCATGTTTCAACCATTCCGCACTAGGATTTGCATTTCCATCAATTATTGCAGTAGCCTTACGAAAAGGAGTAAGATTCAAAATAGTAGAAAAATAAAATAGAAAGAACTTATCAATGGAACAAGAAGGATTTTGGATTGATCTCCTACTGCTTTTTTAAACTGAACATATAAATTTTAATTCTATGCTTTCAAAAAAAAAAGTTTCTATTAACATGTAAGATACATTTTTTTTTGTTTCGAATTAGATATTCTTCTTCCTTATGCAGCTCTAATAAGGCATTTAAATGCTTAAAAAGTACTTCCACATCTCTGCTTACTGTATTTTCAGGTCTTTTTACGGAATAGTTACTACAATTTTACCTGTTCCGATGATAGTTTTAATCGCTATTTTCTTTTTGGTTATATTGGTAAAGATATAAATATCGCAAGTCCATGGACTAGTATATTATAGCCCCAGAATAAACCTACTAGTCGGTTAGTAAATAGAACCTTGGAATAAACCTACTGTTCGGCTACTAAGTCGAATCGTGAATCTCAATTTACTTTAGAAGGGCAAACATTAAAAAAAAAACCAATAATAATGCATATTTTTTAAAATTCTAACTCCATCCATGCACCCCAAAAAAAATGAAATAAATAAATAAAATTTATTAATTGGTAAAATTGAATTAATTAGTGCATAAAACAGGGACCAAAAATACTACAGGAGCATGAATCAATTATGCATAATAATGACTACAAATGTTTCAGAAACAAAATTTTGTTTCGTTGTCACATGATGCCTCTGTGAATAGCATATCAATCGTCTACCTGTTGATAACTGTATTCAACTTGACAAGTAACTGTCCCTATGTCATGGCAATGCTCTCTCAACTTGATTTTCTCCCTGAAACATAAATTGCAACTCCAGAAACTATGTTCATATAAGCACAACAGTTTTTACTTTAGATTTCTTTGAATCACAAAAAGATTGAAGATAATCCTCATCAACTGTGCCAAAACCAGATAGTTTGATGCCAAATGTCATTAGCCTACTGATGTCCCGTGGGATTGGAGATTGCCAAAGACCATCCCACCAGGCTGGAGGGAAAAGTGGTGTGAAAGCACATTGATTGGACTGAGACCGACAGCTCAAAGGGCCAGCAAATCTATTCCAAACATGCCCCCAACCAACCTGCAACCCTAAACCATCAGTTAACAAATTACTCTGAAAACTGCTCAAGAATGAAAAACTTGAACCAGTAGAATTTTCCCCTGCCAAAATAAAAACAATAAAGCTATTAGCTTCTAGAACTTTTCACCAAAGAAATGCCAAATAAACATGAAAGATACAAAAAGAGAGTTGCAGTACCTAGGTGGTTTGCTGCAGCCAGTGCTGCAATTAATTGTGCGTAGGTAGTCCCAACACGTCTGTGAGCACCAGAAATAACAGTGTATTTTGCACGAGATGCAAGAAAGAAGTCCACAAATGCAACCCATCTTGGTGCAGGTCCCCAATCCTTTACTCTAAAATCTAAATTGTGTGATGCATTAAAATCTCGAGAGACATTTCCTTGTAAATGTTTATAATCAAAATGAATAACCTGGTCAAGAGCAACTGATTTAGAATCGAAGTAGTCAACCCACGATATTAAATTTGAAATCCAACTCAAGCTTGATTCTGAATCTAGAATAAAATTAATTCAACCAACAGTACGAGAGAAAAAAATATGTATAGCTAACAATACATTAAAGATCAACTTAAAGAGTGATCCATAGAGGTTTCAATAGAGCATGAACAATTATTCTCATGGCAAGTGACGAGATTGATTAGTACAATTTTGTAAATTACCTCCGCAAATTCACTTATGTTTGGGAGAATACTTTTAACAAAAGATGGGGTATCTGATACTAAAACCACCTTAGGTCTTGAAATTTGATGTAAATTGTACATGGCTTTCTTGGTACAGTTCAATGCTGCCTGTGTAGCTCTCACCGATCTGAAAATAGAACAGAAATTGCATCACTAACCAGATATTTTCTGGTGAGCGGGACTTGCCACCAGTCTAGTAAGAATACCTGTTCATAAGCATCCGCATGTGCAATGATATATCAGGATCTGCCCCTCCACCAAGAACCCGATTGACTGCTTCTGTAACATATCTGGAAGGAGAAATAAGAACTTTCATGAGCTCCCCAAAAACATTAGGCCGTGATTCAAGTTGTTCTGGCTGTCCAAATAAATCAGAAGCAGCTTTTCTCATTTCAGGGTATACATTCTTCAAGAAAAATTGACTGGCCACAGCGTCTGTTGTATTTTGAAGCCTGCAATTCTGTGGTTAATACGAGAGTTCGATGCCAAGAGTGACCAATGTTGATATCAAAAGTGTTCGAAGTTTACCATATGATAGGTTGTTCCCATTTCCTCCAATTGCTACAGAGGACATTGGTTTTTGTTGGCTTCTCAAAATCATCAATCCTCATAACCAAGTGCCTTCCATAGTTCTTCAGACAGCCATTTTTTCTCCAGAGATGCTTTACTTTGTTCAGTGTGAAAGAATGATTGGAATAGGAAATATAATCACCAAAAGGATACTTACCCCTAACAAACAGAAATCAAGCAACAATCAGTCAGTACTAATAAACTATAAAACATCTGCAAATAACCATAGCATGCTCAGTTATGCCCCAGGGACCACCATTGTGGAATATGTATCTAATTATCAACTATGAAGCACTGACACTTCAAATAGGGTGAAGCGTCCGTGTCCGACACTTCTCCGACACCGACACTCATCCAACACGTGTCCGACAGCTTTCCGTACGTGTCCTAATTTTTTTATCATATTTTTATTTTAGGACACTTTCCTGACACTTCTCCCACACGTTTCCGACACTTCTCCGATAAGTTTTTGACATGACATCACATATTTTGAAAATAAATTATTAAATGATTGCGGTTCATATAAAAATATTATAAATATTTTTTTTAATAATTCTAATTTATTATATTAATAATGTAAGTCATATATGTGATATTAGTTGATTTTTAACTAACAGATTATATTTAATACTAAAATAACACGAAGTTTCTCTTTTGTTTCAATAATCGTATTATTTTTTACATGGATTCATACATATTAAATTTATCTTTCATAATATTAGCTTATTAATTTTCTTTATATATATACATATATAAATGTAACATGTCTTTTCCGTGTCGTGTTCTTAAAATTTTAAAATTGCCGTATCGCTGTATTCGTAACGTGTCGTGTCCGTGTCCACGCTTCTTAGATTATCAACCAAAACATTAATTTATGAAGTTTGGCCCAGCAATAGATCTTGGGTTCTTAGTCGGTGCAAAATGTTAATAACCTAGATGGCAAAGACTATAAAATTGATGACAAAGACAGCACATAGATAATCCAAAATAACTACTAATACTTCCTGGAAGTTATAATTGTAATTTAAATGCAAAACAGAAAGGCTTGAGAAAGAACCAATATGCCTGGTCTGCCCAATGATTAGGGACCGGTTCAGCATTATACTTAGTGCCGCAGCATTTAAGATCTTATACATTTCATTGCCAAAGCCTGCTTCCGACGCCTTCCCCAAGACAAAGCCATGTTTACAGAACAGTTCTGGAGGAAGTTCCCGGATTCTTGAAGCACCTGAAACAGAAACAAACATGTGCAATCCCAACTCCCATAACATCTTCTAAAGGGAACAATCTTTCTATGAAACCCCAAAAATCACATTGTTACTGCAACAAGGGAGAGAACAGCTTTCCATTTCCTTCCAAGATGGAATTTAAAAAAAAAAAAAAAAGCAACGTATGAAAAATCAAATAAAAATTCTTCAAGTCTCTTACTATACTTTCAACCAAGATCTCCAATAATTTCACCCAAAACCTTAATCAATTGCTTCAAAATGATCATGGTAGAAAGCAAACACACTCCATAAAAGGTTACTGGAACATAGCATTGAGACTAATAAGATATAAACCAATAGATTCTTTATGACTCAGATATAAGCTAAACAAAACCTAGAGACATAACACATAACTCACTACATTCTCAAATCGGGGTCAGATGTCACAAAAAACTCGGTAAAATGTAATGTTTTATTCTCACAGTGTTAATGTCTAAACTGACTTTCCCCTATACAACTAAAAACGCTAACAAAAGAAATTTCAGACATCAAAATTTCAATCTTCCATTTCACCAATTTGTTAATTGAAAATGTTTCTTCTAAATTGGAGTTGCACATATTTTCTTATTCCTTTTTTGAATTTAGAAAGCAAGTCCAACTCATTTTCAGTTTTCCCCGAGGGAAAAGGAATCAAAGTTGTGCAGATGTTGAAGTCAAATATACACAGACAACACCGCCAAGCCTGGAAGTGCTAAATATTTTAACAAAAACAGCACTTTTAACACAGGCAAACCAGAAATATGAAAATTACTAAACCATTTTTTAGAATTGGTTTGAAACAAAAAACTAATTAATGATTGTGAGAAGAAGCTCATGAAGTCAAAACATTATGTTCCATGTGGAATTTTTTTTACAATTATTTGCAAGTTTCAACAGATACCAAACCCAATTTATGGCCTACATTCTATCGGAAACAAAATTACCGTTGACAGCAAAGTGCTCCTGGATGATTCTTCTCACTTGTAGACTCTCCTTCCAAGCGCCTCTTCTGAAACTCTCGCCCATTTCTTCAACTGTAGCGCATGATTTTGAACCTCGATTTCCAGAGCTTGAGCTTGAATCTAGACCTCCTCCCCTATCTTCATCTTGGAGATTCGGGAGAAAAACGGCATCGTTAGGCGGTGGATCAACAGTCCTCAAAGTAAGCATTAACAAGCTAACGCCTGTGAAAACAGCAACCGCAACAAGGAACGAGTGTACGGATGATAATCTTCTCCTTCTAGATCCATGGTCATACCTCATTATTTTTCTTATCCTCTTCCTTGAGGAACAGAAGCTTAATTTTGAGCTTGACGTCACGCTAATTGGAGATGAGGTATTCAAGATTTTAATACTAATGATGAATCCAAACTGCGGTGGGATTATCGGAAATAAAAGAAAGGTTCAAGTGTTGTTTCTGTAGTATAAAAACTGAAGATTGTTGAATTCACCGTCGGTTATGGATTATTCTTTTTTTCCCCTTCTTTCCCCCTTTTCATCCGATCCTTTGTTTTCTCTTGCGAATTGGCTAAAAAGCCCCGTGGGCATGCTTAGAACCTTTTCTCTTCACTTTATTTTTTTTTAAATAAATAAAAATAAAAAGTGAAAAAAAACCTCTCAAACTTTTAAAAAGGTATTCATGACTCTTTTGAACTTTTTTTAATATAAAATAATACCTTTTAAAAATTCGAATGCAAAAATTTATGTTGAACTTTCAAAAAAAAAAAGATGTTTGTTTCTTTGTTCAATTTGACGGACGCCCCACTAACGGACTATTATGTAGCCGTTCCAAGAGCCATGATTGCTCTTTGCACGCTGTAAAGTGAACGGCCTATACATCACAATTAACTTTTTCTTCTCGACCTCCTCTGTCACTCATCTTTGAAGGAAGAACAAATAAAACCCTAACTTCATCTCTCTATGATCCCACCATGTCTTCTTCTTCTTCTTCTTCTTCTTCTTCTTCTTCTTCCCCTCAAGTTCGCAAATGATATCCACAGAGACCAGATGGAAGTTATGGTCTTGTCCACCCACCACCAAAATGTCATTGTAACGAGTTTACTCATGTATGGACCAAATGGAAGAAGACAAATCCTAGGCAAAGGTTTTATGGCTGCAAAAGATACTGTGTAAGTTAATATGGGCTGTAGTTTATTTTTTTGTTTAATGGGGTACTGAATAACGTGTGTAGGTTTGATACAGAATGGATACTATGACAACTTCATCTGGATAAATGAAGAGACGTGGAGCTAAGGAAGTCATCCATGAACTGAATAACAAGAGGAAGATACAAAGATATGAGATGATACTGCTGAGGAGGAACCAACAACATGTCGTTGATACCAATGATGCTGTTATTGCCCTAACCTTTGGGTTGGATGACTTGGTTAACCTGGACAATGAGCTGGATGATGAATTGAGGAGGAAGAAATAGTGTTTCTTTGTTGCCTTGGGTATTTCTAGGGGATTTTTCATGTTGGTAGCCTGATTGTGTTGATAAAGGGCTAATAATAGTGGATCTGGGTCCTGGTGGAGTTTCTGGGGTCACAGGTTGGTTTATGTGACCTTTTTTTTTTTTTTATAAAATTAATATAAATGGGTGTTAGGCGTTTTGCAGGTACTGTGAACCCCAAATTTTGTAAAAGACCCTCTTTTTAATGAATTGATAGTTTATGTTCAGTATCCAATTCTCCGTGTTTGAATGAATATATGTGCTTTAATGACTATGCTGTAACTTGTTGAATGAATCTGGGTTATAATGGATGTGATTGTATATGGCCTTTTTTTAGTTTCAAGAAATGGTACACAAATAGAGTAGCAACTGGGATTCTAGAAATGGTACATAAGCATAATGGTCCTTATTTTATTCTAGAAATGGCAAAAAATTCTTGGATTGAACAAATATACTAAACCATTTATAGAACTATAAGACATAAACATAACAAAACCATTTACAGAAAAAAGACCATTAGGCACATTCATAAAGGCATAAGACAGAGAAATACCATAACTAATTCTGAAATGTATAACATATTCTCATAAGGCTGGACTGCTAGAAAGAAAATAATGTACATTTTGAAATGCTTAATAACACATTCTAAAATGCTTAATAACACATCTTGATAACCTTAAAGTACTTTAAACAGAATATAACAGTTACAAAATAGAAGCTAATCCTATTGCAATATTAACAAAGTATCAGCTTTTCTAGCCTGTCCCTACATTTCCCTTTCCCTTCAATTTCCCTATCTGCTTCTCCTTCTATGCTTGCAAATTAGTGCTTGTGATTGCTTGATTACCTTGCCACTCAAGTCCATAAGTTGGCTTCAATTGTATCTTCCTTCTATCACTTCTCAAGGTTGATGTGCCAGGCTTCCTCACTGGTAGCTTCTTCCTTTCAAATTATGCATATCTGAAAGTATACTCATGAGGGATTGAATCAGAAGGTGATGGTTCAATAATAGTAGTTGGTTGAACACCCTCATCCACCGGCAAAGCAGAATCAACACTTGCCTGCAGTGAAAACAAATGCAAAATTCAACATTTGCACACCCAGTACAAAACTTAAGCTAAAATACCAGTCTTACATGGTAGGTGGTTTATCCTGTCACATCATCTATATGGACACCCATTCCACCAGTTGGTATGTTCTTGCCTTTGGTATTTTTTCCCTTTCTTTTGCACATGTTTGGTAGTGCCCTTATATTTTAGTGGTGGAGCTCTTGGTTGTGGAGAAGGTTGTTAGTGAGTACCTTGAGCAGCAGCCATATTGATTGCATTATCCTTCTCCAACCTCCTCAAGAGGACTTGAATCACATTAAGCAAAAAAAGGTTAAACAACCACATTTGAGAATTAAAATACTTAAAAAATCTTAACTTTTCACATGTGAGGTTTCAGATGCATTTGCCATTATTGCTTCTTGATCAATCTTATTTTTATCTTCGGTAGTTACAACATGTCTAGTCCCTTTTCCTTTACAAGTGGCCTTGTTATGTCCTGGATGCTTACACAATGTACAATTCATAACAACTCCTTTCCTAGTCAATTTCCCATATCTTGCATTCTATCTTGTCTCCCAGTGCTCCCTTATCCTCTTCTCTTTAGGTCTTTCAGGGGTTTTAACTTCAACTGGTGGCTCTATAGGTTCATACTCCCAACTTCTCCAGAATCTAGGTCCTCTCACTGGTTTTAATGTTTTTTCACATGACCTAAGATATATGTCCTTATGATACCAATTGGAGACATATTGCAGGGGATCTTTCTTATCATGCAATAATGCACTTATAACATGTGGGCATGGGATTCTAGTAATGTCCCAACCTTTACAAGTGTGACTCCTTTTTTCTATAGCCAGACAATGAGTGTTTGAACCATGGCTCACCTTAAACCCATTATCACCAAATAGGATATCACACTCAGCATTAAGAGTGTAATTAACCTCATATACTAACATAGACTCTAGTGACCATTCATTCTTCCACTTCTGCACTAAATTCTTGTTTTCAGTAATCTTTGCCATAGCTTTCTTCCTTATCTCCTCCAGTTATCCAACAATTCATTTGTCCCTATGCTCATTGATACAAGCATTGAAGGATTCTGTGATTTTATCTTCAATTGCATTATAGCTACACCTTGTATTGCAATAGGCTCTTGACCATTTCTTTGGATTATAGTAGACCAAATTCTCAACTGCATTGACTCTATGTTCAGTTGCCATAATGTTCATATTGTCTATTAGTTCCTCCTAATATATACTCCAAGCATAAATCCAAAACTTCTTCTTAATTTCACCACCTAGCTATTTATTATTCCAATTGGCATATATGCGCCTTGCACACCATCTATGTCCAGCCATTGGATTTATCCACTGAATCACAAAGCCCCTTCTATAAATCTGAAATAATTATGATTCTAGTACCACCATTCAAGTTTAGTTCCTTCTACAGCCACTTAAGGACCATATTCAATTGACCTTGTTCTCGACATCCACAATAGCCTAAGAAATTGGAAACATAACATTGTTCCCATCTCTACCATTTGCTGCAAACCCTTGACCTTTAACAACCCTCCTCAGAAAACATCCATCAAGACCAATCGCAGGCCTACAACCACTTCTCCATCCACTTTTTCATGATTCAAAATAAACAAACACCCATAAGAACACTCTCTTCTCCTTTCTTGCTTCTTCTGAATCTAAATCAACATGGCATTGTGATCTAAAATGGATAACATCAAATTTTGAGCAATAAGCTTCAATCATGCTAAATTCCTTGCTATTTTTTTCCAGCAATCTCCTTCTTGATAACAACCTTCACCCTCTTACATTTTTCCTCAGAGACATGTACCTTTAGATTGTCCATAGCCATCTTCTTCATTTTTTTCTTTGATGTCTTGGGATTATCATACAGGGTATTCCTAAAGTAATATACTAAATACTTCATTGTGGCTAATTTGTTCTTGAAAACCCTACCACACTTATGCTTTGAGACATATGTCTTCACCACTAGTGGTTCATTATCACTTGTTCTGCTAACAAACAAGTTAAAAGGGCATCCATCTTCACATCTAATCCTTAATCTATTTGCCTCATTCTTTACAATTCTCATCCGTTTGCCTTTCTCAACTCCAAATTTAGATACTTGTAGCCTAACTTCTTTTACAAAAGTGAATGGCTTCCAAATGTGAAAATATGGACAAGGAGAGTCATCTATTTCTTACTTTGAATCTTGAAGGTCAGGATCCACATTTGCATTATCTTGATTTTCCATTCTAGAGCCTTCTTCTTCTTCCTCTTTTTCCTCTCCATCCTCATCCTCTTTTGCCAATCTCCTTTTTTTTTAACTCTACCAACATCATGATCTTCTTCACCACCTTTATCTTCTATAACTTATTTCCCTTTCCTCTTCTTATTATTGCCATATGTGTAACAAATTATCAACAGTCACACATGTAAAAATGTCTTTCCAATTCACATCATATTGACTCTCTATTGGAGGTGCTTCACCATCAATCACCAACACTTCTTCTATCTCATTCATTAGATATATGTGAATCTTACTCTTAGGAATTAGATTTGCATAGAAGTTCAGTGCATCAGCATCATTTTGTACCATAATTAGATCTTCAAATTTGTAGTTAACCACCCAAAGTAAATCTTTATCTCTTATTTGTAGCCTAACATTTCATTGTAATCCTTATGAGTGTAGGTGATTTAAATGAATTAAGTATCATAATCTTTTGTCACCCAGACCTCTCCATTTTTGTATTCTTTGTTAGCACCCCATTGTCCATAATCCACCATAGTTCTTATATACACCCATTCTGCATTTTGTGAAACCTTAGTAGAAACATGATTTTTTTAGTCAAAGTTACAATTTTTTTAATGTGAAAAAGGCAAAAATTCATTGGGACAAAGAATAATGCTTCACCATTCATCCTAGATTCTCATTAGGGTAAAATTCCTAATATCTTCAATATCATTGAAATCCCAATTGCCCCC
>CAOJBK011472321.1:0-13774 GCA_948294925.1 Codiaeum variegatum | reverse complement strand
AGTTAAGTATCTATCCCACCATTCTCTTAACTAACTAGTAAAACCTGCTATAAGGAATTCAGCAATATCTCTATCGCCTATTCTTATTTGGGTTCTATAAGCATTTCCAGCCATAGTCATTTGCTGCAATATACTTAAGATTTTATAATCAGCAAGATTATCTGTATTCCATTCATATATGGTAGTTGTATTATACTTAAACTGATTTAAAGCTATAGGTCTTTGATCTGTACCTAGGTCAGGGGCTCTAGGGATAATTTATAATAGGATTGACCTGAGGTATATTTATATTTTCAAAGGCTTGTATATCATCATTTATAGAAGAATTATCTTGTTCTGAGACAGACTTAAAATCTCCCTCAAGAACACCTATAGTTTTTTTATCCTAAAGGACTTTCAGGAACAACTTTATGAGAACTAGAAGTAGATTCAATTCTACTTAACTAGTCATTAATGGCTTTAACAAAATCTAAGTCTTGGGTCCTGAACTAGTCAAGAATAGGCTTAGAAACTTAATAAGGATTGAATATTGGTCTTTTGGACCATGGGCTCATTTTGAATAGTTTTTTCAATACGACCATCTGATTTCCTATGGCCTGAAGATAGACGTTCGTATAATTGTTTTGTTCAAGAATACGTATGTCATCATCATTTTCTTCAGGGATTTTTATGGGTGAAGCAATAGCCCCAGCATTACCATACTTAAAAGTACAGTGCTGCTTAGGTGGATAATCCGATTGAATTATTTTATTATTTACTTTCCATCCAGGGGTTTTCACCCTTAAAGTTATAGGATTTATAGACTGTGATGATTTTTTATAAGAAAATTTTATTTTATTTTCAAAAGAAAATATTCTCTTAAACCAATCATAAAAGGACATATTAACAACATAATCTTTACATAAATTTTCATGTTGTAATAAAATATCATCAATTTTATCAAGAAATTTTTCCAAAATCCATTCTCTTTTAATTTCATTTTTATCAGAATAAAATTCTTTATCAACGTTATTTTTATTAAAAATAAATTCCTTCTCTATAACATAAATTTCTTTTGTTCTTATATTTTCAGTTATAGCAGAGGGTGAAGGTGAAGTAGGTGAAGGTGAAGTAGGTGAAGGTGAAGTAAGTGAATCATCATCATTATCATGTTGTTCTATAGTAACTGAATTAGATCTTATATGTAAGGAAGAATGTGGTTTATAAGTTGGATGAGATATATTTTTAGTATAATCAACATTATTTATACCAAAACTGGTACTAGGTATATCAGAGGTTGAGAATCTAGGTTTTATAATAGTGTGTGACACTGGCCTAGACTCATCATTTTTATATGAAGCATAAATGACATAAGGTAAATTAGTAATTCTAGCACTTCCTAGATTTGATGAGGTAGAACCATCATCAGGAAGCCTAGAACTAATAGAACTCCTATCAAAACAATTTTTACTTTACCATCATCATACTGTGTTATTCTAGAAATATTTTTATTTGGTTCCAGGGGTTTAGGAGGTTCAGGCTCGGCTGCATCCTCTAAAACCCATTCTTCAGGAAGACTGACATCTTTCCAAAGAATCGTCTAGGGTTGTATGGTATTAGCTTTAGTTAAATCAGTTTGGATAAATTTAGTGAAACCTTTTTCTGATTACTGTATGTGATTACTAGCAAATGCCAATTTCATGGCTTTATAATGTATTTTATAAATCATAGCTATGGGTATACTACCATCTATAAGTTTATAGTTATCAGTTTTAATTTGCAATATCATACTTTTTAAAATATTTTTATCTTTTAAAGAAAGAGTTATATTGTGAAGACAATTAAAAGATATAGGTCCTTTACACATACTTGTTTCTAAAGAACTATGCAAGGAATCATTATAATCTCTAAACCTGCCATCTTTAATGACAACAAGAATAGAGGTATTTAATCCTTCCTTAGATAGGGGCCTTATACCTACATGTATTAATCCAATATATATATACTTATATCCTCTTTTAATATGATTTTATATAGATTTCTGAGATAAAAGATATATTGTTTCCTGTGGTTTAGAAAACTCTATATCCTTTTCCTCAGTTTTTATAACATAATCAGATTTAAATATATCAAATTTAGATTTAGCATATATTTGAGTTTTATCAATTTTTGGTATATTCCAATTATCAATTGCTTTATCAAAATTTTCTATAGTTATTTCGTGTCTATTAGCAAAACTATCTTTAGATATATTAGTCTCTCCAGAATTATCAGATTTTACTGAAGAAATAATTCTACATAGAAACTGTGAAAAATCCATACTAAAATTTTATAATAATACTGAATTATTTCTATAATCTATAAGTCTCTGGGTAGCGACCACTTGACTTACTGCCCTCAACGCCTAACCACGGCTAAACGGGCCTTACTGCAATATCCAATACCCTCCTCTTGTAGATTATATAATAACTTAATATTATTATAGAAATTTAATGTAAATTTAGAACAAGTTCTATATATTACTATTTTTACAGTAACAAATGATAATTATACAGAGATTGATTATAAACTTAAGACAGCTAGCCTATATTCACTATTTCTACGTTCTTTTTTAACTATATAAATATTATCATAATGTTTTTGTAATTCTTTAAGATAAAATTTATCCTTAGTTTTATGATATTTTTTATGATAATATAAATATGCACCATAATGATAATCTTTAAGATCTTTATATATTTGAATATTTTGTTTTAGAATCTTTGTATGTAGTTTTAATATACTATGCACCATCTAATAAAATATGTCAAAAACAGTAGTAAACAGTAAAAGTCAAAACTGCAGTGAACAGTAAAAGTGAATAGTAAAAAATCCATGGTGAACAGTAACGGAAAGAAATAAAATATCATAAACAGCAACTGTTTAAATTTAAATTAAAATCAGTTTTTCACAAGAAATCGAGTTATATAAAACAGTTGGATCCCAATAGGCTCCGATACCAGATGGGACATATATATATATATATATGTGTGTGTGTGTGTGTGTGTCTTGAGAGGCCCTTTCTTAAGGGGTCGTCCTTTGGTTAAATTACGTTCCATGTATAATGTTGATGCCTTTTCCGTTAACAATGTTTTTATTTTGTTTTTATCTTTAACCTTTAGCCTTTGCTTAGGTTAGGGGTTTTGTTACCCCTTGCCCTATTAAAGCCAAGGTTGACCCCTTGGAGGTTCATTTTCTTTAGAGCCTTAAGGTGTTTTGGTTCTCTTCGATTGCCTATGATGACCTAAGGGTCACCTGCAACACCTTATGCACTTTAATTAGCAACCTTAAGGGTTGTCTATTGTGAGTTATTATTGCTTTTGGTTAGCGACCTTGGGATTCGTCTATTACACATTATTATTAGTTGTCTTGATGATCTTAAGATCATTAGCATGCTAATTGGTTATCATTGTTTATGCATGTGAAGATATTTGGATCGTTAGAATAACAACTGGCAATTCAAGAAAAACTTTATTTTATTCATGATGCCAAGGTCATTAGGCACACCCGGACATCCAATTAGGCTGTCACCTCCTTAGTGCTCTCATCATTTACCTGGAACTATTATTGAAAAGGAAATACATCAATTTTGTAGAGCAATAAAATAACATTGAAAGAAAAAGTAAGGATAGAATAACTTCAGATGCTCTGCATTCCATGCCTGGGAGAGGGCCTTACCTTTAACATCCTCCAGGTGATATGATCCGAGCCCTAGCATCTTAATGACTTTAAAGGGGCCTTCCCAGTTAGGTTGTAGGTTTCCAACCCCTGTATTTCCCTTTGTCAACTCTGCCTTTTTTCAGAACAAGATCACCCTCCTCAAACACCTTGAATTTTACCTTTTTGTCATGGTATTGGGCTACGCTTTGTCTATAAGCTATAGCCCTAGCATAAGCTAGGTCTCTCAGTTCCTCGACCAAGTCTAGGTCGGTTCTTCTTTCTGTATCCTGATAAACATCTTCAGTAAACTCAACTTTAAATGATGGTCAGCCTATCTCTATAGGTATTACTGCCTCTGTCCCATAGGTTAATGAGAATGGGGTTTCTCCTGTAGGGGTTCTTGGGTCATCCTGAAACTCCACAGGATGCTCTAAAGCTCGTCTACCCAATTCCCCTTCTTATTAACAAGTTTCTTCTTGAAGCCTTGTAGAATAGTTCAATTCATGATCTCTGTCTACCCACTAGTCTGGGGATGAGCTATTGATGAAAATCAAAGGTCTATCCCTAACCCCTTGGAAAATGACCAGAATTGCTTCGGGTCGAACTTCCTCCCATTGTCTGTGATAATGACCCTCGGTATCCCATACCTCATTACTATACTCCTCCATACAAAGTCATTAACCCTACTCTGGGTAATAGTGGATACCAACTCGGCCTCAGGGCACTTGGAGAAATGCTCAATTGCTACAATGAGGAACTTATTATGCCTTATAGATTAAGGGAAAGACCCTAGGATGTCTATATCCCATTGATAGAAGGGTCAGGTTACTCATATTGGATATAGGGTTGTTACTGGAGTTCTCTGCACGTTTGCATGCTCTTGGCACATCTTGCAACTCTAAACTAATTTCTCAGCAATAGTACCCCTGAAGAAAGACCCTCTTTGCCAAAGTGGTGATTTCTTCGTAGGCCCCGCATATTCCTTCATGTAACTCCTTCAACATATACTCACCCTCATCTTTGCCTATACATCTAGTCCATGGATGAGTCCTCGACCTCCTATATAGGCCACCCGAATACCATTGTGCTTTTTTGTTATCCTCTAGGAGGTGCCCCTCTGATAGCCATATTACCAATGGGTCCACCCAACTGCCTTGCCACTGTGTTGGGCACACTAACTCTTCTGTCTTAGAGGGGGCCTTCTGTATGGATAGAGGGATTTTTTTAAAGTCCTCCATTCTCCTCTGGGCAGCCGCCTTAGCTATACCATCAACCTCCTTTGTTTGGTCCCTAGGAACTTGGACGATTTTCCACCCTTCCTTCTGTAATTTCTTTACCATTTCCATATATGAAGCAAGATCTTCCATTCTCACCTTAAATTTCCCCTGAACTTGATTCACTTCCAGATATGAATCATTATATATGGTCATGTGCTCGACCCCCATTTCCTTGGTGAGCTTCATGCTGTTAATCTAGGCCTCATACTCTACCTTGTTATTGGAATTTACAAACTCGAGTCTCACATCATATCTAATGATGACATTGTGTGGACCCTTGATCACTAAATTAACCCTAGAACCCCCATCACATTCAGCACCTTCCACCCACATTTCCCACTACTCAGGTGGGGTGACCCTTTTCCTTCCGAGGGGGTGAGTTTGGCTACAAAGTCTGCCAATGCTTGTGCCTTCAATGCTTTCTTGGGTTCGTAGGTCACCCCTAGAGAACCTATCTTCATAGTCCATTCTACTACCCTGCTTGATGTTTCTAGTTTTTGTAGGATCTTCCTCAGTGGGAGGTCAGTTCTCACTACTACCGTGTGTGCCTCAAAATAGTGCCTTAGCTTCTGAGTGGCTAAATATAATTCCAAGGCATCCTTCTCTAACCTAGGGTACCTTAACTCAACATCATGCAGTACCTTGCTCACATAGTACATGGGGAACTACTCCCTTGCCTCTTTCATTACTAGTACCGGTGCTACTTCATCCTCTGTTGTAGACAGGTATAGGTAGAGGTCCTCTCTATGTACGGGTTTACTCAACAATGGTGAGGAGGTCAAGAATTGTTTAAGGCTTTCGAAGGACTGTTGACATTCCTCTATCCACTAAAACTGCTTAAGGCTTTCCAAAGTCTTAAAAAAAGGTTGACACCTTCTGGCTAAGTAGGAGATGAACCTTCCTAAATATCCTCCCATTCAACCTTTGGACTTCTTTCATGTTCTAGGATGGCTTCATTTCCATTATAACCTTTATCTACTCTGTATTAGCTTTAATACCCCTCTGTGATACCATGTACCCTAAGAACATTCCAGCAGGCACCCCAAATACACATTTTCAAGGTTCAATCTCAGGTTGTAACTCTACAAAATTTTCAAGATCGCTTGCAGGCCATCAGGATAACCCTCTACCTTCTTGCTCTTGATGACCATATCATCTACATACACTTTGACAGTTTTACCTATCACTTCCTTAAACATTGCATTCACCATCCTCTAATAGGTTTCTCTGGCATTCTTTAGTCCAAAAGGCATTCTTTTATATAATAGGTTCCCAAGTATGTAAAAAAAGAGGTCTTTTCCTCATCCTGAGGGTGCATACGTATCTAGTGGTACCTCGACCCAGCATCCAAAAAGGTACACAATTCATGCCCGACTGTGGAGTTCACTAGCTGATCTATGCTTGACAAGGGGTATAGGTCTTTTAGACACACCTTGTTCAACTCAGTGAAGTCCACACACATACGGTATGATCCATTAAGCTTCTTAACTAGCACCATATTGGCCAACCATTCAGGGTAGTGCATATCTCGGATGACCCCTACTTTTAAAAATAGGGGTTGATCTAAGGGTAATCCAATACCTATTTTTCTGCTGAATGCTTTCTCTTCCTCTGAGCAATGGGCTTGATGGAACTATCAATGTTGAGGCGATACTGTATTACCCTTAGATCAACCCCAACCAGGTCATCTGCACTCTACGCAAATGCCTTGAGGTTTCTCTGTAAGGTACTGACCATTAGCTGCTTCACTTGTTCACCCATGTCTCTTTCTATTTGAACCAAGCCCTGTGGCAGCTTCACCTTCTGAATTTCTCCTTTTGGCTTTAATAACCCTAGAGTTATGGGGCTCTTTATATCTAAATGAGCTACTTGGAAGACCTATTTTAGGGTACTGAAATAAGTTTATCTTGTAGTCTCTTGTAATAGCTTTACACTGCCACTCCTCTGATGGTAGGGATTGTCAAAGTGAGATGATATGTGCTAGGTATGGCCCCTGTTACATATAAGTAGGGTCATCCCAATAGGATATTATACAGAAAGGTAATTTTTGCCACTATGAACTCTACATTTGCCTCCCTTGTTACATCATCATCTCCTAATTCTACATTCAGATGAATTAACCCCTCCAATTGCATTTGAAAATTACCGATCCCAACTAAAGGAGTAGCCACAGGTTTTAAGTCCTTCTCTCTCAAGCTCATCTTTTTAAAACACTATAGGGTTATCATGTTGGCCGAGCTGCCATCATCAACCATGATTCTCCTGATTCTGAAATTATTTGCATACCCCTGTATGACTAGAGCATCATTGTGAGGATGGACTACATGATTTCCATCTTCAAGTCCAAACATAATTGAGCAAAGGGTCAATGGGTGGGTAGAGTGTTGAGGTTAAGGGTCCATCTTATACAGCTGGCACACAAGTCTCTTGTTCCCTCTTCCTCTAGATTGAACTATTACCTAATGAGATTCCCCCATTATTACAAGGATTTCACCTACCACCTACATATCCCTTGCCTAGGACAATCTTCTCCTTTACCACGGTGCTCTTGTCTGTCATCCTGTCATAACTCCTTACGTCTATGGTCTTGAGGTTGACCCCCACGGGTATGCCTCAAAATTCCTGGCGCCTCCTTTTGTATTAGCCTTTTGATTTCATCCTTCAAGTGTTTGCACTCTTCTGTATCGTGCCCCTTATCTTGATGGAATTTACAGTACTTGTTTGGGTTCCTCTTTGTTCTAGAGGAATCACTCATCTTTGGGGGCCACTTGACATCTTTCCCACTTTTCTTCATCCATACTAGGACATCTCATCTAGAGGAAGCAAGAGGAGAGTACAAACTTTCTCTATCAGACCCAAATCGTCAGTTCCTCTCCTGCCTCTTAGATCCACTACTACTACCACTTTCCTCTCTTCTTTCCTCTATCATGTCTGATGCTGGGGTAGTGAGTGCTTAAACCCTAGCAGCCAAGCTTTTAAGGCCATCTTCAATCCTTATTTGGCTCTCACCTAAAGCCATGACCTGGGTCCAATTAATAGGTTCAACCGCAAAGAGCTTCTTTTGTAACGGCTCATTGGTTATCCATTCAAGATGGCTAAATATGTCGTGTCAAACCGAAAATCTGACACCTCCCCTACCTCCTGGTTGAACCTCTCTAAGTACTACCTTAAGGTCTCTTTAGGTATTTGCCTTATCGTTAACAGGTCAGTTGAGTGCTTTGGTTTTGCCCTTAATGGCATAAATCGAGTCTGGAAGAGATATGATAATTGTTTGAAATAGGATATAGACTTTATAAGTAGCTTATTGTACCATTCAGAGGCTACCCTAACTAGGGTCGTTGGGAATAGGCAGCACAGGACGTGATCCTATTACGTTTGTGAATGATTCTCTGTTATGAATTTGTTAATGTATGCCCATTGGCACATTTTTCCATAGTAGTTATCTAACCTCTGAGGCTTTTCAAAGCCTAGGGGGTATCTCTTCATTAGGATCTCGTCCACTAGGGTCGATTCCTAGGGTAGGTCTAGGTCCATCCCAACACCTTTGATCCCTATGTCTGCCAATATCCCTTTTAACATGCCAGATGTGTCTATTCCTGGTGCCACCCTTCCTAGCACATTCTTTGCCACACCCTCCACCTGGTTTCTCGCATGAGAGTCCACCTTTTGTCCCCTTGGTGGAATTTGATCATTGTTACCCCCATTAGATCTATCTGGCCCTGCACTTTGTGCTTGCGAAAGATGTTGCACCTGCCTTTTCAAAGCTTCCACCTCCTTTTGTAATTCCATGTAATTACCATACATACCCATCATAACCACATGGTTGTTAAAGTTTGGGGCTTGCCCCAATTAGAGATTTGTGATGCCCTGTTCTGCTTCTTGAACATCAAATGCCTGTGCTGCAAGGCCATCCCTTTGGACCACGTTTGGCGGCCCCTCCACATTATTCAATGCTGCTATGCCAGGAGTTGGGGGGTGCGATTACCAACTTGAACAACCCTAGTTGCCTGTCTCACCGAACCAGGAGGTTCTGCCATGTTCAACCTTGGTTCCTCTAGGAACAACTTCACCCCACGGTTCAAATCAAAATTCCTATTTGGGTTAGCCATAGTGTTTCAATCAAACCAAAAGCCAAGGGTGTGTCTACGCTCACAGCACTAAATATTGTCTCAAGGCTCAGGACGACCCCTAAGATGACATGTGGCTCACGTTCCAAGCTCCAAGTAAGAGCATGTCCACACACAAGAAGAGCACAAGAGGACCCCTAAGGGAAGCTACTCCGATGCCTAAGTCAGCAGGCTAATATAGAACATAATAGATTAGAAAGAAAGTAGATAGTAAGAGTGATTAAACTTTTATCCAATTAAGGCATTAGGTATGTATAGCCAAAGTTCCCCTATCTTTTCATGTAGACAACCCTTATCTCCTATAACTTTGCGGAGATAGACTCCAGCCCCTGAAATCTCGGAATAGGACTCTGTGTAACACCAATCCTTTAGCTTGTCATTCAGGGCAAGGATTCTTCTAGTACTTATCTGTTTAGGAAGACCTTCGTGCCTTTAGGACGACCCCTACTCATGAGGGGGGTCATCCATACCACTCTCTAAATCTTGCTAGCGATCATATCCTTGTCATTGAGATGCGACTACCGACTGAGTTGCTTAGTCTCAACCCCTTATACACACATGGGCGACTCCTGGGATTGCTTGGGATGGACTCTGAACAGAGTAAGTCATCATGTATATACATGTTTGAGTTTGCTATTAAATTATTAATAATATTCGAGAAAAAATATAGATTATATTTCTTTATTATTATTATTATTATTATTAAAAAAATGGACCTAAATAAAAATAAGTCGTTTTTTAAAAATCGCCTTATTTAAAATATCTTATTTGATTATTTTATTATAGTGATATGGAGTATTCTATCAAAGTTGAAGTACAAAATTAATTTTATGTTCTATCCTAAGAATTATCACTAATTTAGTAATAATTTAAAATATTGTTTTAAAAAAATATTCACCTTAAAATATTATTCTTCCTATATAATTTATAAATAAAATAAGAATCACCACACATATTTACAAATTAAAAAATAGTTATGATCAGTTGATTAAGAAACAAAACTTAATGTAATTTAATAATGAAAGCACCGGTCTTATTTATTTGGTCATACCGATTTTATGTTTATAACCATTTTTGGGTAACTAAAAGAAAAAAATATTGGAATTAATCATATTTCCAGCGTTTCCTATCTGCTTTTTAAAGTTGGAGCGGCATTCGTTTGGTTTTTCTTTTAATTAAATTAGAGTACTTATATCTATCTATATTATAAATAAAAATGATTAAAAGAGAAGGACAGATAAATTTATTGAAATGTTCTCACTAAAATATTTTAAGTATGTATTTTTATAATATAATATAATCATTAATTAATTAATATAATTATAGTTTAATTAAAATAAATATATATATTTTATCAGTCATATCTCTATTATTTCATACTCCTACTTCAATTCAAGTTTATATACAAATCAATAGTGGTGTCCCATTTATTAATTAATTTAATTAGTAACGACTCCTAATAAATTATTTTTTTCAACAGTAGAAAACAAAATATAAAATTTAACAAAACGAAGAGTTCTATTTTTTTTAACAAAGTCTTAATAATATAATTATTTTCTATTATTTATTACACATTGCAATTTTGAATTTTAAACTTATAAATCAAAGAAATACTAAGTATACATAATCTTTTTATAACACAAATAATTATTGTTATATTATTTAATTATTATTTAAGAAGGATAATTTAATTATTATATTTATTCCTCTTTATATTTTTATATATAATAAGAATAAGAATATTATAAGAAATTTAATTATAAATAAGAAGTTATATTAAATAATGAATAAAAATCTCTCCAATCTATTAAATATCAATATTAGAAATAATAAATTGACAATAAAATTTTTTTTAAATGGATAAAATTTTAGATTTTAATTTAATATGAGACTTTTTTTTAATATAATACAAGACTCTTATAATATTTAATTTTAATAAATTAATATATTATTGATTTATTTATAATACATTTATAATGCTAATATGATATTTTTTAATTATATAAAATAATTATTAATTTATATTTAATTTATTCATCAATAATTAATTTAAATAAATTTTGTACAAATTCATCAACAATCAAATGCTATATATTTGATGCATCTAAATCATAATATTATAATAGAATTGTAATAAATTTTTATTAGATTTGAAGTAAATTTAACTTTTTGATAACTTTTCCTAATAAATATTTAATTTAATAAAATGATATTTATTTTTTCTAAAACCAATAAAATAATATTTATTTTAAATAATAAAATTCAACTTAATAAGAAAATAAAATTTTGAGTGTCTTATTATATTTATCCACTGAAACTGCTTAAAGCTTTTCAAATACTTAAAGAAAGGCTGACACCTTTTGGCCGAGCAGGAGATGAACCTCCCTAAAGATCCTCCCATTCAACCTTTGGACTTCTTTCATGTTTTGGGATGGCTTCATTTCCATTATGGCCTTTTATCTACTCCGGATTAGCTTTAATACCCCTCTACGATACCATGTACCCCAAGAACATTCCAGCAGGCATCCCAAATACACATTTTTCAGGGTTCAATCTTAGGTTGTACGTCTAAAAAATTGTCAAGTCGTCAAGATGACCCTCTGCCTTCTTACTCTTGATGATCATATAATCTACACATACATCAACAGTTTTACCTATCTCTTCCTTAAACATGGCATTCACCATCCTCTAATAGGTTGCCCCTAGTTCTTCAGTCCAAACGGCATTCTCTTATAGTAGTAGTTTCCCAAGTTAGTAACAAAAGAGGTCTTCTCCTCATCCTGAAGGTGCATACGTATCTGGTGGTACCCTGACCTAGCATCTACAATGGTATACAACTCATGCCCGGTTGTGGAGTCCTCTAGATGATCTATGCTTGGCAAAGGGTATGGGTCCTTTGGACACGCTTTATTCAAATCCGTGAAGTCCACACACATACAGTATGAGCCGTTAGGCTTCTTAACTAGTACCAAATTGGCCAACCATTCAGGGTAGTGCACCTCTCAGATGACCCCTGCTTTTAATAATTTTTCCAACTCCTCAGCTATGGCTGCATGTTTTTCTGGTGAATGCTTTCTCTTCCTCTAAGCAATGGGCTTGATGGAACTATCAATGTTGAAGCAATGTTGGATTACCCTTGGATCCACCCTAACCAGGTAGTCTGCACTCCACGCAAATGCCTCGGGGTTTCTCTGTAAGGTACTAACCACTAGCTGCTTCACCTATTCACCCATGTCTCCTCCTACTTGAACTAAGCCCTGTGGTAGCTTTACCTTCTGAATTTCTCCCTTTGGCTTCAAGAACTTTGGACTTGGGGGTTCTTTATATCTAGATGAGTTACTTGGAAAACCCCTTTTAGGGCGCTAAAATAAGTTTGTCTTGCAGTCTCTTGACATTGCCTTACTACTACCACTCCTCTAATGGTAGGGATTTTCAAAGTGAGATAATACATGCTAGGTATGGCCCCTGTTGTGTACAAGTAGGGGCATCCTAATAGGGTATTATACAAAAAGGTAATGTCTGCCACCATGAACTCTACATTTGCCTCCCTTGTTACATCATCATCTCCTAATTCTACATTCAAATGAATTGATCGCTCACCTGCATTTGAAAAATACCGATCCCAACTAAAGAAGTAGCCACAGGTTTTAAGTCCTTCTCTCTTAGGCTCATCTTTTTAAAATACTCCAGGGTTATCATGTTGGTTGAGTTGCTATCATCAACCATGGTTCTCATGATTCTAAAATTATTTACATACCCATGTATGACCAAAGCATTATTATGAGGATGGGCTACATGATTGTCATTTTCAAGGCCAAACATTATTGAGCAAAAGATCAACGAGTGGGTAGAGTGTTGAGGTTTAGGATCCTT
This sequence comes from Codiaeum variegatum, assembly GCA_948294925.1. Taxonomy (NCBI): domain Eukaryota; kingdom Viridiplantae; phylum Streptophyta; class Magnoliopsida; order Malpighiales; family Euphorbiaceae; genus Codiaeum; species Codiaeum variegatum. Next base: position 819 of record CAOJBK011472321.1, on the reverse strand, counting down.
CTTTTGCAGCATGGCACACAAGTCTTTTGCTGCCCTCTTCCTCTGGGTTGAATTATCACTTATTAAGCTTCCTCCCATTACTACAAGGATTCCACCTACCACCTGTCGATCCCCCTGCCTAGGACGATCTTCTCCTTTAACACGGTCCCCCTGTATGTCATCCCATTATGACTCCTTACGTCCATGGTCTTGAGGTTGAACCTCACGGGTATAACTCAAAATTCCTGGCACCCCCTTTTGTATTTGCCTTTCGATTTCATCCTTCAAGTGCCTGCACTCTTTTGTATCATGCCTCTTATCTTGATGGAATTCACAGTACCTGTTTGAGTCCCTATTTGTTCTAGAGGAATCACTCATCTTTGGGGGCTACTTAACATCTTCTCCACTTTTCTTCATCCATACTAGGACATCTCGTCTGGAGGAAGCAAGAGGAGTGTACAAACTTTGTCGATCGGACTCAAACCCTCGGCTCCTCTCCTATCGTTTAGATCCATTACTACTACCACTTTCCTCTCTTCTCTCCTCTACCTTGTCTGATGTTGGGGTAGATAGTGCTTAAACCCTAGCTGCCATACTCTTGAGGCCATCTTCAATCCTTATTTTGTCCTCAGTTAAAGCTAAGACCTGGGTCCAATTAGTAGGTTGGACCGCAAAGATCTTCTTTTGTAACTACTCATCGGTTGTCCCATTCAAGATGGCTAAATATGATGTGTAAAACTAGAAATTTGACACCTCCCCTACTTCCTGGTCGACCCTCTCCAAGTACTGCCTTAGGGTCACTTTAGGTCTTTGCCTTACCATTAACATGTTATTTGAGTG
>CAOJBK011472069.1:0-10484 GCA_948294925.1 Codiaeum variegatum | reverse complement strand
TACTTGATAGGGTATAGGTTTAACCCATTTTGTGAAGTAATCAATAGTCACTAAGATGTATTCATGGCCAGCATATGACTTTGGTGAGATCCTTCCAATGATATCTATGCCCCAAACAAGAAAGGGCCAAGGTGTAGAGATTGGATTGAGGGGCGTAGAAGGAAGCTTCTGATGCTTTATATACTCTTGACACTTTAGGCACTTTCAAGCATATTGTGCACTATCCCTATTCATGGTGAGCTAATAATAGCCTTGGTTCATGATTTTCCTAGATAAGGCCTAATCATTCATGTGAGTGCTATCTATTCCACCATGGATTTCTACCATGATATGTTTCACCTCTTTGTTTGAGACACATCTGAGATGAATGTCATTCATTATTTTATTGTAAAGAATGTAACCTCTAAGGATGTACCCACTGGATAATTGTCTAATAGTTCTCCTTTCAGACTTGGAGGTGCCTTTGGGATATTCACCTTTAGTGAGGTAGCTATAGATGTCCCGGTACCATGGTTTCTCCTCGACTCGGATGCTCATGCAATGAGTCTGAAAACTTGGTTGGCACTTAATGCTTATCGAAATAAGACAAATAATGAACCCATCTCGTATCTCTATCATTGATACAAGAGCTACCAGTGCATCTGGAAACTTATTCTAAGTTCTTGAAAGGTAGTGAAAAGACAAAGTGTCTAATTTATTGGCCAACTCTTCGAGGCGCTTGCTCCTTTCCAATTTTCCATCTTCTTAAGGCTTGTGAGATAATGATGTTGGAGTCACCGCACACTTCTAAGTTTTTGATTCCAATCTGGATGGCTGATTCCAATCCAGACACACATGCTTCATACTTTGCTTCATTGTTGGTTACCTCAAAATCTACTTTGATTGCAAGGGGTAAGCTTTCACCGGTAGGCGTAAGGAACACCAAACTAGCACCATAACCCTTTATATTTGTAGCTCCATCAAAGTACATTTTCCATGTTTCAGTTTGTAGGAATAGGATATCTTCATCGGGAAATTCAAGCTCTTTCCAATGATCATTAGTTAGGATAGCAGCCAATTGGCCAGCGATGGCACTACCCTTGATAGACTTTCTCTAAATGTACTTCGGGTTATAGGCTACTAGAACCACCATCTATTTACCCATTTTGATGTCTAGTACAATCTTTTTAATGATATACTTAAGCCAGCTTTGATCAGTGAGAACATGTGTGATGTATGCCCCAAGATAATTTCTCAACTTTGGCTAACCCATACCAGAGCTAGGCAGAGCTTCTTAATGTACTTGTACTTGAGTTCGTGTTTCAATATTCTATTACTCAAGTAGTAGATGGAATTCTCTTTGTGTGAATCTGGAGCTTTCTAAGCCAGCATTGCTCACATGGCTTATTCAATGATAGGTAAGTAAAGCAGCAAAAGTTGACCAAGCTTAGGAGGCTGTAAGATTGGTGGACTCAGTATATACTTCTTGATCTATTCAAAAGCTTTTTAAAACTCTTCATTCCATTATTTTTGAAGAATTATTCTTTAGTAAGTCAAATATCGAGTCGCAAGTGTAGACTAATTGGTTAATGAATTGACTGATGTATTGAAGCTGACTGAGAAAACCTCATATCTCTTTTTCATTTTAGGGGGTGGCATGTCAAGGATGGCTTTAGATTTGGCTAGATCCACTTCTATACCTTTCTTACTGACCATGTAATCAAGGAAGACTCCAAATGGGGATCCAAATATGGATTTGTTTTGATTCAACTTGAGATTATACTATCGAAGTCTAAGGAATAACTTCTACAGTGCTTGCAGATGCAGTTCAAGAGTATCACCTTTAATAACCATGTCATCAACATATACTTCCACCTCTTTATTTGTTAAGTCATGGAAGATTATAGTCGCCATCCACTGAAGTGGCTCCCGTATTCTTTAACCTAAATGGCATTACTCTGTAGTTGTAGGTACCCCATTCTATGATAAAAGTTATCTTCTCCATGTCAGGAGGGTGAACTAGAATCTGATTATACCCCATAACCAGATCGGTTAAGGAAACGATCTTTGAACCCACTAGTGCATTGACCAAGAGATCTATGTGGGGTAATGGAAAATTATCCTTAAGGCATGCATTGTTCAAGTCTTGATTAATCCACACACATTCAGATTTTGCCATCCTTCTTTGGTAATGGGACAATGTTAGCCAACAAGGATGGGTAGATAATTGGCTTAATGAATTTGAGAGAGAGTTGTTTGGCTACCTCTTCCTTGATTGGAGTAGACAAGGTGGGCTTTATGCATCTGAGTGTTTGCTTGATAAGCTTACAGTCTAGATAGGTTGGAATCATGTGGACGGCAATGCTTGGATATAATCCGATCATGTAACTAGGCTACCAGGAAAATAAGTCTTCGAATCATCTTATTACAGACATAGTTTTATGTTTTTTTGAGCATGCAGATGTAATGTATGTGTTTTTAGGCATGTCATGAATGCTAATTTTTATGGGCTCTTTAACTTCATCTTTTATTTCATTTATTATTTCATTCTCTTTTTTGGTTTGTTTGAGGTCAAATTCATCAATGGGAATAGCAAAAGAATACAAGGAAACATGCTCGTAATGAAAAATTTTGGATGTTTTATTAATTGATATAGGAGAGAGGTCCACGATTACATCATACTTATAACTAAATCCCAGTGGACCTATCACATCATTATCAAATTCAGACTTAAAAGGGGGAGACTCATAACTAGAAGTTGATTCAGACTCAGAACTAGACACAGATTCAATTTCTAGCTCAGATTTAGCAGCATCAAAGGGACTTTCATTGAAATACTAGTTCTCCAACTTTCCATTAGTGGGCTTAATCAGGGTGGGGAGGTCAAATTTCTCCTCTTTTTTAGTTAGAATAGCTATGTTACTAAAGAGGCTTACTTCTATGTTCTCCTCATATCATCGTCCAAGTAGTATATGAGCTGGTGATCCTCAGCAGTAAGTTTCACATTGAAAAATAGCTCGGATCTAGGAATTCTTTCACCAATGACAAGGAAAATCCATGGCTTAGGGAAAGCATAGAAAGGAACTATCTCTTATTACATGACAAAATAGCCATTTAGTGTTCTAAAATAGGGCCTCAAAAAGATGTCAACTTCACCCCCTTATTTTGTAATTTATGAGTTCTTTCTGGCTTTTTCTTTTTCTTCCTCAATCTCATCATTAGTAGTTTCATATCTTAAACTAGAAAGAGGATAGGAAAACATGATTTCATTAAAGGACTCAACTCTTTATTAGTTCTTTCCTAGTCCCATACTAGGAAAATAGGCCATACGCTTTAGAATGCTACCAATCATTGGGTTAAAATAAGGATTAAAATCCAAGGCAAGTGGCTCTTTCAGATTCTCTATAGTATGAATTAACTGAACAAATGAGAAGCCAAATAAAGGATATGCAGACAAATCGGGTTGAATCTCTAAGATGGGAACAGTGTCGCTGACTTTTGATTTTCCAGACAGATCAGCTTTGATAGTGACAATACCTCCCTTTAGAGGAAATTTGACCTCTGATGTAGAGTAGATGGTACAGCTTTGGCTTAATGAATCCAAGGCCTTCTCAAAGGCAAGTTGAAACAAGATGGTACATCAATGACTTAAAAAGGCATTTTGACGGTAGTTGGCCCCATGGAGATGGTCAGTGTAACAACCCTAAGAACCTCTCATTTAAAATTGTCATATGCCCTTACTATTTGATCAGAGGGAGTTAAATCAGTGGTAGTCAACCCTAAGCAACTTCCAACTTTCAGAGGGCAAATATTCAATACAGCTAAAGCCATAGGGACAGTCTTCTCCCTTATGATGATGGTGATGTACAAGGCATCATTATGTGGTCCCCCAAGTGGGATCTCATTGTCAGAGAAAGAGATGGAGATTCCCTTGGTGGAACTGGTTGTTGATGCAACTATAGTTTCAGGAGAGATGTCCAGAGATGTCTAAGTCTGGCTCAACGGCTTACAAAGTTCTTGGTGATTAGGATAAGAAGACATGAGTAAATTTTAGATAAAAATGTTTACTTATGTCTTCTTTAATTGTTTTAATATAGGATCCTTATCAAGTTCAGAAGTCACTCTAGTTTGAGTCACTGGTTGACTCGAAGATGGAGCATCAACTAGAGTTTGAGTTATATGGTCACTTCTGGTTATATTGTTTATCTCTTAGCTCAAGTACCTCAAATCAATGATAACACATTAGTAATCATTATGCATGGGCCTCCTTAAGGAAGTTTGGCTAATTAGAAATGAAAATTTTGGGGAGAGTGACATGTCTAAAGAAGATTGGTTGTCTCCACTGTAATGATAATCACTCAGAGGCATGGCATCAGTGATGAGATCTATCAAATCACCCTCTTAAAATTCATTCAATATGGCATCGACATTGTGCTCAAGGAGGGGATTAGTTCCAATATTGACATTGGGCAATAGGAGATCTTTAGCATCAATGAGATCTTGAATTTTATGATGAGGGGCCTTGCAATCGTCAGTTCTGTGGCCTGACCCTTGATAATAATCACAAGTTTCATTGATATTGAAATTATTTGGTAGAGGATTAGGAATCAGTTTAGGCTTTAATGGCTTGAAAGTATTCATAGGCAGGCATTGTCTCAAGAGGTTTCTTAGTGTTAACCCCTTTAAGCTAGAAAAATCCCTTCATTGTATCTGGAGTGGCTTGTGGGCTGAGATTGCATTAAATCAGCTCTCTTTATGAGTATTGTTTGCCTTTTTGAGACGAGAGAAGGAGGTTTGAGAGTCATCCTTCATGAGACCAGATTCAATCCCATCTTCTAGGTGAGTGCCAATAGCAACCATGGCTTTAAAATTAGGAAAATGTTATGTTATCATTATGTCTTGAAACACAAGCAATAGGTTCTTGACAACTATATCAATCTACTCAGCATCAGTCAGTCTGTTAACCATCTAGAAGGCCTTCTCCCTATATCTAAAAATAAAGGCCAAGAAGGTCTCCTTAGGCTATTGCTTGGTTATTTCAAGATTCTTCTCTTAATATCAACCTCTTAGTTATATAATTACTATTTTACAAAGGCATCACAAATAGACTACCATGTATGTTCTTTGGAATTATCCAATTGTATGAACTAGGACAATACTACGCCAGTAAGCCACTGTTTGAAAAGCTGAGTAAGGAGCTCGTCTTCCACTCCCAAAGGTCAGAGTGTACCATCATAAATTCTCAAATGAGACTTCGGATAAGAGGTGCCCTTAAACTTTTCAAAGTGTGGCATTTGGAACTTAGGAGGAAGCCTAGCTTGGGGGAAAAGACTAAGTACCTTCACATCTAGGACCTTATTTTTCTTTTTTATGGCTTGTAGGTCTATTTCCATTTCTTGATACCTTTTAGTCATGGTCCTATTGAGTGGATGTTCTTCAACCTCTTTTGGGAAAGGATCCAGTGTAGGGGTGATTGGTGTGTTATTTCCACAGCCAGATTGTGGATTTAGGATGATGACCTCATCAGCTAAAATGTCAAAAGTAGTGGAAGCATGATTAGTGGGTTGGATCCCAACTTGACTTAACATGGTATGAACTTTACCTAGAATGGCTTATTCTTAGCTTTTCATCATTGCAGAAAGGGTTTCTTGTTGAACCTTTATAGCCTCTTTTTGTCTTTGCATGAAAGCAGCCAACATGCCAGCAAGGTTAGTTGGTGCAGGTGCAGCAGGTGATGCAATAAGGGCAATGAGAACACCAGTAACACCAATAGTAATGTTAGTTGGTGGGATGTCATCAATGTTTGAATTGGTAACCTTTGAAAAAGGAAATAAATTAGAGTATCAGCTTTTGAAAAGGGGAAAGGTAAAGCTAGTTATAGGCAGGTTACAACAAAGGCAGGCAATTTGAAAGGTTCAGTTTTTTTCTGGAACAGTACACTTTATCCAACTTCAGTATTTTAGATGTAATGATGCATGCATGTATGCATGAATAAAAAAGGTTTAATGATGATAGTCATATAGATTTGTTAGGGTACATGGGACCTAGGGTCAACTCTAATAATTATATGAAAGCTTAGTGGTTTGAAGGTTCCCCATCGGCTAAAGGTATCGACACACCTAACCATAAGAACCAAGGAGGCTCGAGTGGGTCAAATGGCTATATGTACCTCATTATTCCAATAGAATGGATCAGCTGGGGCACCCTACAATTGAATGATTTTACAATTAGAGAAGCACTCCTAAGGAAGGAAGCTCACTCGATGATACTCTCTATCCAGGTTTTTCTACTATAGAGGAGCATAGGAAGTGATGCATGAAACTTACTTTTTCATGGTTTCAAGCTAAAATATTATTTTCAGAAAATAAACCACTTAGTTTTTGGCTAATTTTACCAAACGTCCTCAATGGATTCGCTAGTTGTGAGGCCTCGCCCGAGCGGTTTATGGGATTTCCCTTAAAGAGCACGCCTGCGGGCCATGCGACTCAAAGGAAACCATTCGAATTGTGCTTTCAAGCATTATAGATTATGGTCAGGTTTCCACATTTGTGCATCCATATGTGTCCGTTGGAGTACACATTGTGTGTGAGGTGTTTCGAGTCGCCACTTAACCTTTAAGAAAATTTATTTATCTTTGGTGATTAAGAAACCTTTTTTTCTAAACTCCGTTTTAGAAAATATATCAGTTTTCTACTCAATTGGAAAAACTGTTCTTTTTAGAACTAAAGGAAGTTTGGGGATTCATAATCTGAAAACATTTTTGTAAAAATAGTTTTTATTACCATTTTTAATAGACAATGTTTAGGAACGAAAATCGTGCAATTTCGGTCAAAATTATAGTTTTCGTGTATGCATGAACAACTATAATGCAATGGATGCATTAACATGCTAATGTACAAATGAAAATCACATAAAGCAGGTAAATACAAAGGATCTGCCAGGGATCCTTCCTCTAGCGCACTTCAGATTCTAGGGAAGGCACAGCACCCTAAAATAAAGCTATAAATACATGTAAAACCTTTGAAATTTGGGGATCTCCCCTCTAGTCTTATGATCTAGGAGGAGCACATATTCCCTAAAAGCTTACATCAAGCATAAAACAACAACCATCACATAATCAAGAAACAATTACATAAAAATGAATTGAACAGAAACAAATAAATATTGAAATAACAATGAAACTAATACTGAAAATAAAATAAAAGGAAATTTTAGAGTTGAAGCCACAAAAGGCTTACCGGCGTATCTTATTGAATAAAAACCAAGCCCACATCGTTCACCCTTCTCGCGAAAGGGTTATTCTGGTAACAGTGGGGTGGTTTGGCTATTCAGTAGCTAATTGATTTTAGTTTTATAAAAGATCCGAATAAGCTTCTAATCAATTTTGAAACTTGATTGAAGAAAATTTATTTTTAAGTGTGTGTATACCTAAATTGATTTTAGGGTTTTATCAGATTTTAATTATGAAAACAGATTTCATAATAGTTGCCTTAAATTAAGATTAAAGGGCTTAAATGATTATTCTAAAAAATGTGCCTTAAGTAATTGACAAGTGAGTTTTCACATAAAAAGTAAGTTTGAATCTTTGTTAAGCAAATAAACTTTAATTCCTAAGTAAAGGTTGGGAATCTCTTCTCATAACCAATCAAGTGGGAAAAGCATTAAAAACAAGTGAAATAAAACATTATCCTTGGAGTCCATACTTCTATCTCTAGCAAGCATAGCAAACCTAACTGATTTTGAGTGTTCAAAACCTAACTTTCTATCTTTAGCAAATAATAGGTAACATTAGTCATCAACAAACATGGATTGAAGATGAAAAGTGTAACAATATTAATCAAAATCAATACTTGAAGAAAACTCTAAACATTCATTAAGAAAAAGAGTTAATTAATCCATAAAAATATCAAATACTCATCTAATATAGGTAAACTAAATGAATTTAATTCATAACTATCAAAATATCACAACATAAAATAAAAATGAAAAAGAAAAAGTGCTAAGAAGTCCATATGATTTCTCAACATCTCTACCCAAACCCTAAATATCTTTGTTGAATCTTAAGTAAAAGTGATTAAAACTTGACCTTAATTTTGTATTCTCTCATGAATCTTCACTTTTGATGTGTTTCTCTAAAATAAAATGGCTTTTCTAGGGTTCTAAACTTAGAAAACTCGAAACAGTCACAAAAGTATCAAAGTCCCCTTATTTTCAACAACAATCTGGCTTTTATAGTGTTGGAGAATCAGAGGTCACAAGCAATCCTCACAGGCATGAACATTTCCCATGATATTGCCTGAGAAAAGCCTTTGAGAAATAGTAAGCAGTAGAGTGGTAACGGGCAATGCTCATGCCCATGAAGATTGCCCGTGAGCCACTTACTGCTCACTGGACAAAAAATGCACTTTGGCTGCTGGGTCACGACCAGTCTTCACGGGCGTGACCATTTCCCTTGAGGTACTAGATACTCTGTTTTGGCTCTATTTTTGCTCCCTTTATTGACATTTCACTCTGTTTAGCTCTGGATCGACGATTAAGAAATATATGCTGAAAACACACTTAAACAAACAAATCAAATGTAATTGGACTAAGATAATGGCTAAGAAATGATGTAAAAACTAAGTATAATTTACCATTATCGTCATTTCTATTCTAAAACATCAAATTTATAGGGAATCATGCTTGAAACCCTAAAAAACTAGCTAGCGCGTGTGTAACACGCACTACATATGGGTGTAGGCCTTTAAGGATGCGTAAAGGCTATTACACATGCATAGTTTTGTTTACGCATGTATCCAGTTACTTACACATGCATTTTGTCATTTTAAGCCAAGACATTTACGGGCCCTGTTATATGAGTTCGGTTTGGTTCGACCCAATTCAGTTTTTCTAGTTTTTTAAGTTCGTTTGAAGTCCGATTTGAGCCCATTCAGATCCGTTGGACTCATATTAATGGGTCGATTATAATACAGTAGCAGAATATTTAGGTCCTTCAAGTCTTGGAATAATCTTAAGATGATTCTTTAGCCAAATCTGAAAGGCAAAATAATTAAGTCAAAAAGCCTCCAAACATGCTAAACTAGAAAAGTATAAAAAGAAGGGTAAATACCTGAATCAAAAAGGGATTGATATACCAATACCTTAATAGTGTTTCGGCCAAAATCATGCCCACAATCGACTTACCTTCACCCGTTTAGAGTATCAGCTTAGTTACCCTTACATCCTCAAATCTAACCGAGCCTAACTTGTAGTTAATATGAAGGCATAAGCTCTTAATCTTTGAGCCATCCAAATAGATTCATCTTTTGATTCCTCCTAAAACATAAAGGCCAACGTAGGCAGGCCAACCAAATCATCTTTCACTATACTTGAAGCAGCCTTTGTGCTCAAATCCAACAACCTCTTGAATGAGTTGAAATAGCCTACCTGCTTTACTAGAATAGTTAAAATAGCCTCGGGATTCGTACTAAGTAAAAATGAAAATTCCTCAAAGGTAGGACACATCTCGTCCATGCTAGCCCCAAACTGAAATATGTGATCGACAGGATCCCAAGGGTGTGTGCAAGCATTAAGAAATTCCCAATCAAATTTTACACCCCCTAAAAGTTGGCAAAGCTAACATACCATACTTTCTGAGGTTGATCCTCTACACTTTATTCAGCTTTTGACACCATTCATACATCACATGGCTGAAAAAGGGCTTTTGGTTTGGGAAAAAAAAAAGAATTTGATTTTTTATAAAATAATTATGCTCCCCAATGGTTTTTTGCAAAAATGGAAATTTTTTGAATTTTCATAACAATTAAATAGAAGTTCAAAATGCAAACAAAAAGTCTGAAAATATTTTTACAAAAGACCATAACTAAAGCACGAATACAGTCAAGCATAAAATCATGCATTTCATACATCTCCCTCCAAATCATGGTATCATCCAACACATATTTTTGGGATCCTCTCGAAGGAGTCTTCACCCACAATGTAAAGGTACTACAACTACCTTACAAAGCTTAGAATCTAACGAGCTCAAAGCCTCACATGGCAAAACTCAACATCCAACTAGCCTATAATTCGACATGGCACCTCCACAAGCCTAGAACTAACATAGCATCATCACAAGCCCATAATCTGACATAGCACCTATGGGTTCACTATCATTGAATCACCTTCTGCTAGAAGATAATTCAAATGAGAGGACAGTTGTGAACCCTCATTTTTACACCATTGTATCTAGCCAATTAATAGAGCCTAATGAATCTAATCAGGCTCAAATCAGACTTTAAATGGATCCCAAAAACCCAAAAAATGTGATTGAATCAGAACGAACTGGAACTAGAAAATCAAACCTAAAAACCCAGGCCTAAAACGATAGGACACACATGAGCATAAGGGCTCGTGCATGCGTAAACCCAGACACATATGCATAACAGGTGTCGCGTATGTGTATCTGAGCTCACATATGCATGAGCTCTCATGTGCATGCATAGTGCGTGTTGCGCACGTGTTTC
>CAOJBK011472030.1:0-11733 GCA_948294925.1 Codiaeum variegatum | reverse complement strand
TGAAGAGTCTGAGTCTGATTGGCTTTCTTCATTTGTGATGGCAAAGAGACTCTCTTATGTTGCATCTTCTTACTCAGAAAGGAGGGATACAAGATCATCTTCAAAGTTCCTTGGAAGTTGAAGATAGGTGATAACTTGTTGCACCATTTTTGCAGCTTTTTGAGGATTTTAGGACAATCCTTTGCAAATTGGCCTTTTTTGTTGCAGATGAAGCATATTTATAATTTGAAACTCATGTTCTTCTTTTTCTTGAAGTATTTGAACTTCTTGGAAGGGGATTTCTTCTTGAATCTCTTCTTCTTGTAAGGAAATTTCTGGAAATGATTTCCAGATTTTTTCTTTCCTTTGCAGTCACACTTTGAATCTTTGCATTTGATCTTCAAGTGACTTTTATTGCACGCCTTTTTGATGAAGAAGATTTGTTGAGAAAACTTCTTGAACAGGTCTTGCTGATTATACGTCTTTTAATGGCAGTAAGGGTGAATTGCCATAATTCTCCAAGGGTAATAGCAGTAACAGGACGATGTGTCTCTATTATCATTCTGTTGATTTCTGGCTGTGTTTCTTCTGGAAGAGAGGTAATTAATGTGTATTTTAATGTATCATCTCCTTCTGAGGCACCAATGAGATAATACGGTTTGGACATTGCAATATAATGCTTCTCTAGATCTTTAATCTTCAAAGAACAACACTTTCTGTCAAAGTACTCTTGCTTCTGTTGTTTGAGGATTAGATCATGATTTCCAAGAAACTAGTTATCGAGTGTAGTTATGGCTGCTGCAGCTGATTCAAGACTGATGAAACCTGTTCTGACATAGACTTATTGGTTTTGAAACTAATCTCTTAGGCTTCCTATGAACCTGGTGGTGAATTCTGTCAGCACCCTTCTGAGTGTAGCACCGTCTTGTGTCATTTGCAAATCAATCCAAGCCATGAACTGTGAGAGCTTAAAGGAAAGGATGTGAAGAGAATGCAAATGTGAAGGTTGGAACAGCAAGTGTTGACTTCTGAAAGTCTTGTTCAGTTTGTTCAAGCTGTCTTTTAATCTGTATAATCTCCCTTTCTTTTGCTCTGAATTCTGGAGAGTGGAAATGTTGATTTGGCCTTCTGAGCTCTTGATCAAGATAATTAAATCTATTTTTTAGATCATTTTATATGCCTATGACTTCTTGAGAAAGTCAGACATCTTCTGATCTAACTATTTGGTGTGTTGGATAGCTTGATCAATCTTCCCATCTATCGTCAGAAGATAGGAATTCTGGGCCAGAGCATTTGATGTTTGCCAGTTAAGGACTTCTTCAGCCTGGGTTAATTCTCTCATTACTCCTGAAGGTAAAACTTCTAAAGGAGTGATTTCTGGTCTCATGTTTGTAGATTTTCCAAGTGGAGAGAAATCTGTAGAACTTAACATAAAACATTCTGCAATAGGTGATGTTGAGAGAGGCTGAGAGCATACTTCCATGGAGCATGGAAGTGTTTGTTCTTGCTATTGAAGTAAACCTTCATCTCTGAGAATCTTGAGGGCATCCTCATAGATTGGAAGCGAAGATGGAGTAGACTTCTTAGGCACGATTGGTCGTTTAAGTTTATCTAGTACTTTATGAGGAGCTGGAGTTTGGAGATAACCAAACTTGTCTGGCCAGATGAACTTATCTGAGTATTGCTTCTCCTTTGGAATTCCAATCCATAGGCCTTTTGGATCAGAATGATCATCATCATCTTTTTTCTTCAAAGATGGAGAATAGGAACCAAAGAATCTTTTGGGAATGATTCTGGCTTCTCTGGGTGGTATGTATAATTCTTCATCTTCGTGGCAAGTACATGAGGGATCACACATCCCTGAGCCTGGGACATCCCAAAGGAAGTGTCCGTTGATTCTTGCTGGATAGACATGGTAGCCTTCAGATGTGAATGAGACAATTGGAAGCTTCTTTTCCCTTTGAAGGGATATAGGTTCAATCATGGAAGCTTGGAAGATGGATGGAGCAGGAGCTTCTTCGGTTTTCATAAAGACAATCTTGATCGTACCATCCAAGAGGGGTTTGAGAGCTGAACAATCCAGGATTCTCACACAAATGCTCAGGCTGTAACAGAACAACATAGTTTAATCCTCAGACATCAAGCCACAAAACGGTCCTACTTACCTGGAGGGGCTCTTTGTTCTTTTGGATTCAAACTGTTGATGAACTACCGAGCTAGTTTTGATGAACCTGCTCTTTTGAACTCCTGGATGATCAGATCATGAATTAAGATCGATCTTCATTGCCAAATAATAATATCTTTCTAAGCCTTCTCTTCTTCTCCTTCTTATCCATTATCATTTGGCAATGAAGATCGATCTTAATTCATGAACAGATCATCCAGGAGTATAAAAGAACAGGTTCATCAGAACCAGCTCGGCAGTTCATCAATAGCTTGAATCCAAAAGAACAAGGAGCCCCCCCAAGTCAAGAGGACCATTTTGTGGCTCGACGTGTGAGGATTAAACTATGTTGTTCTGTTATAGCCTGAGCAGCTGTGTGAGAATCCTGGATTGTTCAGCTCTCAAACCCCTCTTGGACGGTACCATCAAGACTGTCTTTATGAAAAATGAAGAAGCTGCTTCTCCATCCATCTTCCAAGCTTCTTCCATGATTGAACCTATATCCCTTCCAAGGGAAAAGAAGCTTCCAATTGTTTCATTCACATCTGAAGGCTACCATGTCTATCCAGAAAGAATCAACGGACACTTCCGTTGGGATTTCCCAAGCTCAGGGATGTGTGATCCCTTATGTACTTACCATGAAGATGAAGAATTATACATACCACCCAGGGAAGCCAAAATCATTCCCAAAAGATTCTTTGGTTCCTGTTCTCCATCTTTGAAGAAAAAAGATGATGATGATCATTCTGATCCAAAAGGCACATGAATTGGAATTCCAAAGAAGAAGCAATACTCAGATAAGTTCATCTAGCCAAACAAGTTTGGTTATCTCCAAACTCCAGCTCCTCAGAAAGTACTAGATAAACTTATATGGCCAACCTTGCCTAAGAAGTCTACTCCATCTCATATTCCAATCTATGAGGATGCCCTCAAGATTCTCAGAGATGAAGGTCTACTTTAAAAGCAAGAACAAACACTTCCATGCTCCATGGAAGTATGCTCTCAGCCTCTCTCAACATTACCTGTTGCAGAATGTTTCAGGTTAAGTTCTACAGATTTCCCTCCTCTTGGAAAATCTACAAACATGAGACCAAAAATCACTCCTTCAGAAGTTTTACCTTCAAAAGCAATGAGAGAATTAACCCAGGCTGAAGAAGTCCTCAACTGGCAAACATCAAATGCTCTAGCCTAGAATTCCTATCTTCCGAGGATAGATGGGAAGATTGATCAAGCTATACAGCACACCAAACAGTTAGATCAAAAGATGTCTAACTTTTCTCAAGAAGTCATAGGCATATATAATGATCTAAAAAACAGATTTAATTATCTTGATCAAGAACTCAAAAGGCCAAATCAGCATTTCCACTCTCTAGAATTCAGAGCAAAAGAAAGGGAGATTATGCAGATTAAAAGAAAGCTTGAACAAATTGAACAAGACTTTCTGAAGTCAACATTTGCTGTTCCAACCTTCACATATGCACCTTCATCCTCTTCACATCCTTTCCCTTATACTCCTTCATCATTCACACCTTTTACTCCACTCTCTAATCCTTCATATCCTACTACATCCAAATTTCCTTTTAGCTCTTTTTCAGAAGCTTACCTAAAACCAGCTAAAGGAAAAGAACCATAAAAAAACAAAGGCTCAATCAAAAGATAAATCTCCACTAAATCAATCTTTCATTAGTTTAGAAACTAGTTCAAGTTCTTCAAGCTCATTTGAAGGATTGGCTAATATTTCAGAAATTTTGATGAATCAACCACCAGAAGAAGAACTGGAACCATCCATTGAAGAGCCAGAAGATACAAACATACTCAAATAATCTCATTCAAAACCAAGTACAAGTCTTTGGTTTACTTTTGATGATACACCACCTTCCAAGTGGAATGAAAAGCTCTAACTGTTCATGGCTTGGATTGATTTGCAAATGACATAAGACGGTGCTACACTCAGAAGGGTGCTGACAGAATTCACCACCAAGTTCACAGGAAGCCTGAGAGATTGGTTTCCAAATCAATCAGTCTATGTCAGAACAAGCTTCATCGGCTTTGAATCAGCTGCAGCAACCATAACTACACTCCATAACCAATTTCTTGGAAATCATGATCTAATCCTAAAATAACAGAAGTAAGAGTACTTTGGCAGAAAGTGTTGTTATTTGAAGATTAAAGATCTAGAGAAGCATTATACTGCAATGTCCAAACTATATTATCTCATTGGTGCCTCAAAAGGAGATGATACATTAAAATACACATTCATTGGCACTCTTCCAGAAGAAATACAGCCATTAATCAACAGAATGATAACAGTGACACATCATCCTGTTACTGCTATTACCCTTGGAGAATTATGGCAGTTCACCCTTGCTGCCATTAAAAGACTGTGTGATAAGCAAAACATGTTCAAGAATTTTTCTCAACAAAACTTCTTCATCAAAAAGGCGTGCAGTAAAAGTCACTTGAAGATCAAATGCAAAGATGCAAAGTGTGACTACAAAGGAAAGAAAAAAATCTGGAACTCATTTCCAAAAATTTCCTTATAAGAAGAAGAGATTCAAGAAGAAATCCCCTTCCAAGAAGTTCAGATACTTCAGGAAAAAGAAGAACAAGAGTTTCAAATTAGAAAGATGCTTCATCTGCAACAAAAAAGGCCATTTTCCAAAGGATTGTCCTCAAAATCCTCAAAAAGCTGCAAAAATGGTGCAACAAGTTATCACATGTCTTCAACTTCCAAGGAACTTTGAAGATGATCTTGAATCCCTCCTTTCTATGTAAGAAGATGCAACACAAGAGAGTCTCTTTGCCATCACAAATGAAGAAAGCCAATCAGACTCAGACTCTTCAACATCTGATGAATCAGACTCTTCATAATCAGATCAATTGATTCCACTTCTTGCTGTGGAACCTTTTCACCCTAAAATCCAAACTCAAATATCTCCATTACTTGTTGAATTATCTTCAGAACCTCTTCCTCCTATACCATATGCTCATGCCCATATTCTTCCTTCTAAATATGATAAACCCATTCTAGTCATAGCTTCCTTTGACACTAGTGCACAAAGAAGCATGATGAACCCAAAAGTTCTTCCTGATGATCAATGGAAACCTCATGTCCAATTATTCAAAGCTGCAGATAAGAAAGTATTCAAATCTTTCTTAATCACCAAACACAAAATAGGAATACAATTCTTTCCCAACAGTATCCTTTGGACCCATGTTCTTGAATCATCTTTACCAAGCAAAGACCTCCTTGTGGGCTTTGATCTTTATCACAAGGTCCAAAAACTACAGATCCTTCCCAAAGTTATAAAATACAAAAGACAGTTCCAGTCATACACTTCTACCTCAAACCTGTTCACCATTTCTGAAGCACCTACCCCATTTGTACAATACAAAGAAGTATTCTTACCCTTTTGTACAGATTCACATTCACAGTTTAACCATCCTTCACCTCTCTGGAAAAATCCCAAATTCTTCGTTTACCTTCCTTTCAAACTAAATGAAGATGTCAACCCAACAAAGGCAAGCCATCCTAGCATGTCTCCATCAGACTTGGCTTTAGCCCAAGCAGAATGCACAACCCTATTACAATAAGGCCTTATTGAGCCTACAACTTCTCAATGGGCTTGTCAGGCTTTTTATGTGGAAAAAAGATCTGAAAAAATAAGAGGAAAGAAAAGGCTTGTTATTGACTATAAGCCCTTGAACCATTTTCTCCAAGACAATAAATTTCTTCTATTAAGAATTTCCACCCTCAAAGTCCATATCCAAAAGGCCTAATACTATTCAAAGTTTGACTTAAAGGTCGGATTTTGGTAGTTGGGCATAAATCAATCAAACAGATACAAAATAGGCTTGTGTATCCCCAATGCCCAATACCAGTGGTCCATTATGCCTTTTGGGCTTAAAACAGCCCCATCTCTTTTCCAAAAGACCATAATCCAAATATTTGAGCCCATTCTCCATTCATCATTAATTTACATTAATGACATTCTCCTATTCTCTAAAAATGCTGATTCACACCATCACCTGCTCAAACAGTTTGCTTTAATCATCCAGACTTATAGGATCATGTTGTCTGAAAAAAAAAAGAGTACCATTGGCCAGCATGAGATGGAATTCCTTGGAATGAAGTTCAAAGATGGCCATTACACCTTTGGTCCACATCTCACCCAATAACTGAACAATTTTCCAGATGAAAATCTGACAATCAAATAGATTCAACAGTTTTTTAGTATTTTGAACTATGTGAGAGAAGCAATTCCTCATCTCTCACAATACACTAGTCATCTCTCCAAGCTTCTCAAGAAGAATCTTCCACTATGAATAGATGAACAGACACAAGCTGTAAGGTACTTGAAGAAGATAGCACAGAATCCTCCATAATTGACCATACCTTCAAGTGGACAACTTATTCTCTAGACTGATGCATCAGACCATTCATGGGGTGCAATCCTCCTTGAAAAAATCAATGGTCAAGAAAATTTATGTGGTTATGCATCAAGCCAATTCTCTACAGCTAAGTCACATTACCATTCAACTTACAAAGAAATCATGGTCGTTAAATATGGAATCAAGAAATTTGAATTTTTCCTAGTTAGCAACCATTTCATTATCAGAAAGGACAACTCAGCAATCCCTAAAATCCTCCAGTTTAACCAAAAAGCCATCCCTGAAGCACAATTATTAAGGTTAAACACCTGGTTTAGTAAGCATGATTTTGAAGTCCAGCATATAAAAGGCCACAAGAACCTTATCCATGACTTCTTATCTAGACTTTCTAAATCAAAACCCTCTGAAGCCATCACACTGATCACTTCAACCTTTGAGCTTCCATTAATATTCATGGCTTCCTCTTCCTCAAGCAATCCTACAAACCCTCCTGATTTACCTGTTGGTCTCACCATTGAACAAGTTCATAATTTTGCAAAAAATATGATGTTCCATTATTTGGCTATTATCCAGCAAACCTTCTCTCTCCCAAGGAGGACAACTTTCTTCTATCCTAAATTTCCATGGTATCTGGTCTATCACATCTCTCCAAAGCATCCACAGCTCAATGAAGAACTTTGGTTCCTCTGGTGTATATCAACACGATTTTATCATGCTATAGAAATTCCAGTCATGGATTTTCTATATTTCCTCAACATTACATCAAACAAAGGAACACTTCTATGGACATTTCTGGACTGGTACAAGACTCCATTTCAATGGAGGAATAAGATGCTCAAGATCATAAGAGATAATAGACTTTTCAGTCTACCTTATGAATAGGCTTCCAAATATCATGCAATCTTCATCCTGCACAAGCCTTACCATCTCTCTGCAATAAACAGAGCATCCACACACAACATTGCATACCACTGGAGAATAATTCAAGATTGTCTCTATCAAAATGTCTATGTATGGAATTAAAACAGGTCCTTAAATTTAGAAATGGTTGCAGCCAAATAAATGATTTACCAGCAATGCTCCTGTTCACTCACAAAGGACCTTATGATCAATGGACATGTCCAGAAGACCAAGAATCCTCCAGCAACTACCATGCAGATTTAATTATGCAGGGTTCACAGCCTGAAGAAGATGTACCTCGAGAAGATGAACTTCTTCTCTCTCTCACTCAACCAGGTACTCAGCGAACCATAATGCAACAACAAGACCAGCACGTGCCAGCTGACATACAACAATAGGACCAACACATGACAAATTCCTCCTTATCTCTAGCACAGCCTCAACCATAGATGAATCCATCATCCTTTCCAGCTCATAATATAAGGACAAGTCCTTGGTGGCACACAATATATGGCAGTGACATTGAATCAGACAGTGAAGAGTGGGAATATTTCAACATGTCACCTTCCCACCACATCTGAAGATAAGATGGGTCCTACCACTATGTATAATTATTCATATATTGCTCTGTGTTGTAAGCAATGATGTAAAATATAGGCCAGCTGTTTAATTATTGATGTAAGCAATGATGTCATTCCCCACTATTTGTATTATTTGGACCAGATGTCTGTAAAGATAAGATTCCTTATCTTATCTGTGGTCCTTGTCTCCCACTATCTGTATTATTGTAGCCAGTTGTAGCCAACTACCTAAAGATAAGATTCCTTATCTTGTCTATCCAGCTGTAAGGTTTCAAGTCCTATATAAGGGCTTCAATGTGTCAATTACATGTATCTTGAAAAACATTCAAAAAAAAAAAATAAGACTTTTGTTTAATAATGTCTTTCTAGGCCTTCTCTTCTTCTCCTTCTTATCTATTATCATTTGACAATAAAGATAGATCTTAATTCATGATCTGATCATCCAAGAGTTCAAAAGAACAGGTTCATCAGAACCAGCTCGACAGTTCATCAACAATTTGAATCCAAAAGAACAGGGAGCCCCCCAAGTCAAGAGGACCGTTTTGTGGCTCGACGTTTGAGGATTAAGCTATGTTGTTCTGTTACAGCCTAAGCAATTGTGTGAGAATCCTAGATTGTTCAGCTCTCAGAATTTGTGTAACAGTTTCGATCCATTTCTTTTGTCTTCCATGTTAGACCATCCAAGTTAATGATATTAATTTTTATGTCAAATGTATTCAGATTCCTGGTCCCTTGCCTCCCAGAAGACCTATGATCGAGCAGCATAAGGAGATTGGCCTTTGGGCTATGAAGCTACCAACAGCAGATTCTTCTGTTCGAAGAATTGCTATTTTGATAGAACCCACACGGTCTTCCAAGAGTTAACTAGTGCTGAACACATAAAGAAAAGAAAGGCTTTTTGGTCAAATTAGCAAGAAATTCTCGCCGAGGACTTTTAAACATACGGGATTCAATCTGCTCTTTTCAGCAAAGGGCTTTGTCACAGATGAAGTGTTCTATAATATAATAATTGAATGGCTAAGAATACAACATGAAGAAAAACATTCGGAATTAAAATATACAAAATATTTCATTGTTTTGACGGGGACTACGTCGCCTCATCTACTAGGCTTTTGACATACAGCAAAATGATAAGATTTCCTTTACATGTTTCATGTTTTAACACATTTCAAACAGTCAAAAATAAATATCTACTACCGCCTATTCATTCTCTCCCAACCTTTCTGTGTTTGCAAAAGCTCATAACAAGATGACAGCTTTTGCACAAGAATAAAAAAAATATAAGCCAAAAATATGTATATTCTACTCTAGTAAACATAAGACAGGAGAGAATGCAAAATGCAGTAACCTAAAAGGGATTTTGGGTGAGCCTTCCTTTATAACTATTTGCGCTGAATATATTTTCCGTGTTCCTTATGTAAATATATTATATAAAAAGCATTCACCTTGCTTGCTTCTTAAATGGTCGATCAAATTGATCAGCAATTGGCAACTGAAAGGATGAAGGTGGGATTGCTGGCCTAACAACCTCTGTACCTGTACAATCATCTGGACGAGCCCATGAAATGGGATTCACTGTGCCCAAACATTGAGATTTTTAGTAAATATCAAGAAAATATGCCAACCAAGAGTAATCCAACAACTCTTCAGTTTTTACCAACCAGTCAATCAAAATCTGTTGCATACCTTCAGCAGGTTCAAGATGCCTAGTATCATCGTTTGAAGCTGTTACACGGGCAGGTCGCTTTCTCACATAGTTTTCCTGCAAAGGCTTCGGGATTTGAAAAGAAAATTGTGATATAGTTACACCTTGTCGCAGATACTCGGGATGTTCCATCAAGTACCTATAAAATTAGAGGTGAAGCTCACCAATAAAATATAAGAATTCTGACACCATGTTTAAGAACTAACAATGTGAAGAAGAAAACATATTGGTTGTTGAATGTAAACATACTTTTGGACCTCAACCATTGAGCGAAGTTTCTTGCCAGATGGCGATTCATAGTACCTGAAAGTATTTAGAATACGCAAAGAAATTGATGATAAACAGATTGAATATCAATATAACATACTAAAGGTAACAATGCTGAATAAAAAGCTGTCACGTTAACTAGAGCTATGAATTGGTGTTTAGAGAGTAGCTGGAACTAAATTCAATAAGGTAAATAAAAACGAAGCCAATAATTTCACAAAGAGAAGGCTCACAAAAATAAAAATACCGAAAGACAGGAAAAAAATGTAAAACTAAAATGAAAAGTAATTAAAAATTGAAGAATGAAAATCCAGTCATGCTGCTGAAAGGCTTATACAGGTGCATGTGTGCCCAGAAAGTTCAATCAAGAAGTTTTAGTTAGACCATAATTTTCTAATCCTATCCTAACATGTATTTTACAAATCCTTCCTCAAGATAAAAGCCAAGGCAATGCAAACAATAATAATGTAAAAGAAGTAGGAAGGGCAGAGAGAAAGAGAAAGGAGTATATAACACCTCATCTAAAAAAAGAAGGAAAAAAATAAAAAAATAAATGGTAACATAACATTATAAAATTATTCTGAAACGTTACTCCTAAGTGTCCGAGATTCCGAAACGAGGAAATTCTAAGTGAATGAAGTATCCGTGCTTCATAGGCACATGCTATCATGATCACAATACATTACTCTTAATAAATGCACCACAAGGGTATTAAGGGCCATCCTAAGAAGGGTCCTTAGTTGAAGAATATGCTATAAAACAAGTCAAAATTCGATTATAGGCAGCATATACAAAATATAGAGTTGCCTAAAACAACTTGCCATAACAGTATAAAAGCGTAAAAAAAATAGGAATAGTTACGTACACATCTGCGAATTTGGTACTTCCTTCACCTCTAATTCGTAATAGTCGTTGCCACCCACGAGGGGGCTGAGCAATGTTAGGTTTATCAATGGCCCAAAGCCGACTGCCATCTTGAGAAATGTCTGGTGGATCATCACATGATATATCAGGTCGCCATTCACGAGCTGTTTCACAATAAAAAGGCTGCTCTAAAATATGTTCACGTATTTCTTCATATTTTTCCTTTGATGGGATGAGCCTCCATTTAAAACAGTTGGCACACTGGACAGTAAAAGCCCCTACAGATGGCAAAACTCTGGAAGGCATAAGAAAACCTGGGCGTCTTCCAGATGGAGGTTGCTTGAACTGGATTGGCTGAGGATTGGCATCTACTCCACTATTACCATTAGCTACAGGATCATAAAGCACCAACTGCTTTGAATTGTCAACAGACTGATCATCTGTATCCTCTGTCCCATGAGAGGCATCCTCCCCAGATGATGACAAAACTTCTATAGGCCCCTGAAGAGTGCTACCTTGATGACTAGCAAAATTTGAACTTTCATAATCATTTCCTTCCTTTTTCACAGCAAGGGAAGCATCTTCAGGATGTGGGTGCATCTGGAAAGATCTGGACCACCTAAAATAGCAAAAACCAGAAACATAAAACTTGTTTAACTGTCAAGAAATAATTATTTGATATGAGAGAGTAAAAATGAAAAAGAAAGTTGCCCTCAAAACAGAAAAATAAGTTCAATAAATCTATACTGAGACATTAACCAGGATGCAGCACCAAAGAACCAATACTCAAGACCTCTATATCAAATACTAGCAAGAGTACCCTCGTGATGCTGCGGGATTATTTTTTTATTTATTCGATAAATTATATAATTACACTTATA
>CAOJBK011469815.1:0-16361 GCA_948294925.1 Codiaeum variegatum | reverse complement strand
CGAAAAGTGAAAGTCTATGTCGATGTCATGGTTGGCAAAGGCACTACTGTCGAACAACACTTACAAGCACTAAAGAAGTTCTTCCTTAGACTTTGATAGTATAATCTCAAACTCAATCTTTCCAAGTGCATATTTGGAGCCTCATCTGGAATGTTCCTCGGTCACATGGTCAGCAAGAAAGGAATAGAGATCAATCACTTTAAATCCAAGGCAATTCTTGACATGCCACCTCCTAAAACTAAAAAGGAGATAAGGGGGTTCTTGGGTCTGCTCCAATACATCAACCAAATCATCCATCAATTAGTAGAATTCCTCTAAGCAATGGAATGAGGAATGTCAAAAGGCCTTCGAATAGATTAAGCAATACCTCTTAAAACTGCCAGTTCTATAGCCTCCTAGGCCTAGTAAACCATTAATACTCTACTTAATGGTCACTGATGAAGTCATGGGTGCCATCCAGGAATAAAATGCTCTAGATTCCCATAAGGAAAATTCCATATACTATTTGAGTAAGAGGATTCTGACACACAAGCTCAAATACAGTTACATTGAGAAGCTTTGCCTAGCTCTAGTATGGGTATGTCACAAGCTAAGACATTATTTAGGGGCATACATCACACATGTCCTCACTGATAAAAGTCCACTCAAGTTCTTTATGGAAAACATGTCCTTGATAGTAAGATGGCTAGATGGATGGTGGTCCTGGTAGCCTACGACCTCAAATACGTGCTAAAAAAGCCATCAAGGGTAGTGTCATTGCTAACAAATTGATCGCTGCTGATGAATGATCATTGGGAAGAACCTAAATTTCCTGATGAGGACATTTTATTAATCTAAAATGAAACATTGAAGCTAAATGGAGCAACCAATAACAAAGGATATGGCACCAGGATGTTTTTACTTATGCCTACCAGTGAAAACTTACCCTTAGCAATAAAGCTAGATTTCTAGGTAATGAACAATGAAGCTAAATACAAAGCATGTGTTTCTGGATTGGAATCGGCCGTCCAGATTGGTATCAAGAACTTGGAAGTATACGGAGACTCCAACCATATAATTTCTCAAACCTTGGAAATATGGAAAATTAAAAAGGAGCAATTAGTTCCTTACCATAAGAGACTCGAAGAATTGGCACCTAGCTTTGATGCCTTATCTTTCCATTATTTGCTAAGAACACAAAACAAATTTAATGATGCACTAGAAACTCTCACATTAATGATAGAAATACATTATAGCTTCCTAATCTATCTTATTTTGATAAGCATTAAGCATGAACCAAGCTTTCAATCCCACTGCTTGAATATTCAAGAAGTTGAATAGAAACCTTGGTACTGGGACATATACAATTACCTTGAAAAGGGTTTCTATCCTAAAGGAGCCTCTAAGTCATAAAGGAGAACTTTAAGACAACTAACTAGCGGATACATCCAAAGGGAAGATATTCTTTACAAAAAGACTTAAAATGACATCCATTTAAGATGTGTTTCTGAGGAAGAAGCCAACAAAATCAATGAAGAAATCTATGGATGGGAAGAAGGAACCCATATGAATGGATGGCCTTTATCATGCAAAATCATGAACCAAAGCTACTACTAGCTCACCATGAGTAGGGATTGTGCACAATTCACCCAGAAATACCATAAATGCTAAAAATATGCCAATTTTCAGAAGCTCCCCCCTTCTTCACTTAATCTAATTTCAACTCCTTAGTCTTTTGTCATTTGGGGTACATATGTCATTAGCAAGATTACACCAAAGTCATCTGCCAACCATGATTACTCACCAAATGGGTGAAGGCTGGACTTTACTAAGTTCTAGACTCAAAGTGAGTGGCCCAATTAATCAAAACAAACATCATCACAAGGTATAGTGTCTCGTAGAAAATCATTTTAGATAATGGTTCCCACTTTAAGAAAGAGGTGGTTGTCCTTCTAAATAAAAGGAAAAGATACTTCACCACACGTCTTCTACTTACAGACCTCATACCAATGGAGCAGTTAAGGCTAGCAATAAAGTATTAAAGAACATCCTTTAGAAAATGATCAGCAACCATAAAAGTTGGCATCTACAATTACCAAGTGCCCTCCTTAGGTATAGAACTACTTACAAATTAGCTACCAGAGCCACACCTTACTCAATAGTCTATGGAACGAAAGCAATGCTTCCTATAGTGTTAGAGATCCAATCAGTAAGGGTTCTCTAGAAAGCTCAAATCTCTAAAATCGAGTGGAAACAAGCCTATTATGACCAACTCAATCTGATCGATGAGAAAAGGTTAAAGGCCCTCCACTAAACTCAGAATTACCAATTAAGGCTTGCAAGGCATTTCAATAAAAGAGTTAAAGATCGTAAGCTTCGAGAAGGTGACTTGGTCTTAAAAGACACCTGGCAAGTCAAACAAAACCTTCGAGGGAAATTCAAAACTCCTTGGAGTGGACCTTATGTCATCAAGAAGATCATATCAGGCGGAGGCATTATCCTGATGGACATCGATAGTAATGAGTTCAATCCTACCAACCTCGATCAACTCAAAAAATACTACATCTAGTGTTCTTGTTGTATGAACATCCATCTAGCATCACATTACTATAACAAGAACTACATGGACCCGATTCTCCAAAAATCCATGTTCTTCATTTTTCAAAATCTATTGTAAGGAGATACGTAGGTAGCCCCTATGAGCACAGTCCAAAACATTTAATAAAATTAAATATTTCATCTCAATTGGGCTCTTTAACATTGCATGCAAGAGTAAAATTGAGCAAACAAATTCAGAAAAATAGAATGAAACCTGCTAAGATGAAAACCCAAGTGGGTGGCTTAGGCAAATTTTAGGGTACAACCTGCTAAACTAAAAACTGAAAAGGCAGTATAGGCAACAATCAAGGCAGCTCCTTAAGTTGAAAACCCTAGGAAAAAAATAAGAGCTTAATAAAAATAAAATGCATTTTATTGAGGTCTTATTCATCTTTTGGAACATTAAAAAAAATGCTTGAGATAGAAAAATAAAGGAAATAAAAAATAACTCAAAAGTCTTAAACCTAGTCTAAACTCAAACCCATTCCTCAATCTCGATCAAAAAGGCATATCGCTTTGCCTTCTATTTTGGCCAACAGGCCTCGATCCACCAGTCGATGTATTCTGAAAGCTTGCCATAATCATCACCAGGAATCAACATCACCCTCGTGAAGTGGCAAATCCAACCTTTGAGAATTGCTCTAGCCATTCAGGCACTCATAACAGTTTCCTTAATAAGCATACCATCTAGAGGCACATCCTGATAATGCCCCATCCGATGAATAACTCAAGTAGCCTGATACCAAGTCACCTCCTTGAAGCTAATTAGATATCCATGCTTGAATCCCTAGCTCCTCCGCATGAAATGTTTGATCGTATACAAGTTAGGTCTCCCAAGCAAATCAGAAGGACTTAACTCCATCAGTTAACTAATCTAGTCCTTTTTCATGGGAAGAAAGATAAAAACCCTCATAGTTTGATACTAGGATTCCAGATATCTTTTGACTCAAGACTGGGAGGAATTTTAAGATGGTCCCTAAACCAAATCTGAAAGAAAGCACAAAAATTTAAAAAAAAATAGCCTTATAAATGTTAAAATAGATAAGCAATGAAGATGTTTAAGTACCTGAAGTAGAATGGGACTAATGGTCCAATGCCTTCTTGAGCTGCAATGATGATCAAGGTTCAATAATGTCTCAGCTAGAATCATACCTGCAATTGACTTCCCTTCACACATTTGGGGTATCAGCTCAACCACCTTAGCATCACCCCATTTAACTTGGCCCACTATCAAACCAAGTGCATAAGTCTTCAGCCTCCTTGCTGGCCAAACTTGATCATTTGAATCCTCCCAAAACATATCAGTCAAAGCAGGCAGGTCCACAAAAGCATCATTCACTATACTAGAAGTAGTCTCTATGCTCAAATCCAATAACTTCTTAAAAGAGTTAAAATATCCAACCCTTTCAACTGGAATAGCTAGATAAGTCTCGGGGTTTGTACCGAGCAAAATTGAAAACTCCTCAAAAGTTGGACACATCTCGTCCATACTAGCTCCGAATCGAAAAACGTGAACAACTGGATCCCAAAATTTGATGCAAGCATTCATAAATTCCCAATCAATTATGATGCCCCTAAATGTTGGTAAAATACTCGTGCCATACTTCCTGAGGTTCGTTCTGCTCACTTGGTTCAAATTTTTGCACTAACCATGCATCATGTGATTGAAGTGGGGGTCTATTTTATGAGGCAAAAGAAAAAAGAAACTGAATTTTCTATGAAAAAAAATTTTTCTCACTATTTTCTGAATGGAAAATAATTTTTTTGTACTAATATATATATAATGGCATAAAAATTAAGGCACAAAATGGAGTTCGAAAGGTCGAGCGCACGTGCCAAGAGTTAGAAGCATGTGCCTAGGGGTTGGCATATACGCCAAAAGCTAGGCACATGAGCCAGTTTGCACGTCAACCCGGCCCGTCGCAATAATTAATTTGGACCTGATCCAATTCCATTTTTGTGCTATTTTCAACCAAAAATACTTTCAAATTCATTTTCTCGATAAAATTATTTTCTAAAGCAGAAAATAGAAAACAAAATGAAAATTTTTAGAATTTTCATAATAGAATTCAGAAGTACAAGGAAATAAATGATACAGTTTTTTTTTTACAAAAGACCCGCAATGGGGCCTCATCAAGTTAATCAAGCATCTCATGCATCATCCTCTCTCGATGTCTTTTCATCATCATCATCAGCCACTCTAACAT
The DNA here is from genome assembly GCA_948294925.1 of Codiaeum variegatum. NCBI lineage: Eukaryota > Viridiplantae > Streptophyta > Magnoliopsida > Malpighiales > Euphorbiaceae > Codiaeum > Codiaeum variegatum. Next base: position 11,577 of record CAOJBK011469815.1, on the reverse strand, counting down.
CGTCGCCATGGGGACTATGTCTCTGGATCACCTGAGGTTCCCTTCGACCCTCAGCGATGGTCAAAGTAGCTAGAGTGGTGCTTAAGGAAAACAGAGTCCATTGATGGATATCGTAACCCTGAACTTATATTGAGGTGTGAGCCTGTAAAAGAATAGATGTTAGAATATTAGAAGAAATAGAAGGATCATTAAGAAAAATCATAAACTCATTGTTAGAGGTAAAATGGTTGGGTCATCATGCACCGTGCCAGGCAGATACTCGTAGCCCAAATGATGGAACCTCATCACATTGTTTGCACCCACATAGGAAATATGGTCAAAAAAGCTAGGGAAAGATCCCTAAGGTTGAATCGAACAAATAGCATAGCTGATGTAGAGGTGCCCATCCCTAAGGAAACTGAATCAGAACTGGGCATATCTCGATAAAAAGAGCGATCATTCTAACCACGAGGTTTGTACCTCGAAGCTGTAGAAACCACTGGAGCTTGGCTTGGTTTAGCAAAGAATGGAGGCCTCCCCCTCATCAAATGGTAGTATGAAATTTTGGATAAGATCCATCCTTAATAACCAACTCTTGCCTGAGTTTTCTAGTCCTCCAAAAGTCAAGGAAGATAAGACCCATAGGTTCTCTCATGATCAAAGGTGGATCAACTGGTAAAAAAGGCTCTGAAGTCGACTAGGCCATGACCCATTCACTTAAATAGAACTCTACAGTCTCAGAAGAACCCAAGATAATTTGTCTATCGGTAAAAGTGATACCCAAGGTGAAAGGACCATCATCCCTCAAAGCACTATAATCAAAAGGTGTCTAAATAACCTAAAAGGGCAATAAAAAATCAAACCATGTAAGCAAATAAAAGGTGAAGTTATTCAGAGCATACCTTACTCAGAGAAGGAGAAATCAATTTAGGGATTTACCTTAGACTTTTTACACCACATTCTTCCTACCGGGAGCAGAATATCTCCTCTAACAAAAGTCCTGGGGGCAAGAGATGGAATATGAGCAAAGGCCCAAACTACAAAAGACAAATTTAGCCAATTGTGAAAGAAAATCTTAGAACAGATAAAAGAGAAATACAGACCTCCCAAACTATTGAGGTCACATGAATGCATGTTCCATCATTCTTGGACAACATACCCATCCTTTTGTAAGTTGCAACCAATGTGGCACCAACCCAATCATAATCACTAAGCAAGTTTAGGTATAATAAGGAAGTCAACACCTTCAAATCAATATACTCTCTCTCATTGTATAGAAAAATGATAGAGAGGATGATCAATAAACATACTCTAGCACATTGATCAATAGAATAAGACACTAGATCCATCTTTTTCATCAAGCTAATCACCCCAGATCTAGCAACCATCCCTTTGGAGTTACAAAGAGGCACCACCCTAAGAAGATTAAGCTGAGTATGGAGAGGTTGCATGTGGATATCAAAAGCAACATGTCTGGACCAAACTGTATATTGGTTAAGCAAGACCACTCAATGGGAGTCATAGTCATCTCTCCCACAGGCTAATGGAATGTATTAGTGGTCCTCCACTACCTCTCTGCCAAAGTAAAGATAAGGTTCCTATCAGGGGAATGATCAATGTCTAGACTCATCTAACCTAACAAATGAGCCGGTGCTATATGGGCATACTCATTTTGGAAACAGTTCAAGAAAGTTAACACCTTAGACAGTTTGGATTGACCATCTTACTAATTATGATCAGCATCTTACAGGTAAAAATCCTACCTTTTCTATCCTTTCATTTTATTTTCATGCATTGGAAAAAATAAAATAGAGTGCATTGAAAAAAAGTAAAATAGGGTGCATTGAGAAAATAAAGGAGCAGAAAAAAAGGGTGGATTGAAAAATAAAATGAGTGAAAAATAGAGTGCAAAAAAAGAGAGAGATTGCACAGAGAACAATTAAAATTGCATTGAAAAAATAAAGGAGAGAAAAGAAAAAATAGCACTAGGTAGCCATGCCAACTACAATGCTCTTGCCTATTCTGTAAAAGATCGGCATTCAAAGTAGTCACAGGTTCGATATCTACCATTGAAGGAAGACCTTCAGGAAGATGGTCAGAAACGTCCAATGTAATGTTGTCAACATAACCAACTATGTCATTGGATGGACCAGGCAGACCGTTGGAACCAAATATATAGTTGGAAAGACCAGGTAGATCACCGACAGAACCAAGTAACTCGCCAATGGAATAGACTAAATTATTGATAGAGCCAAATAAATCAGTAACAGTCTCGGTCACATCGTCTAATGCAACATGCAACTGTGCAGACAAATCCTCCTCATGAACAACACTAGTCGATATCATTCAGAAAGTATTTAGCTAAGCAATATGACTTAAGGAAAAGAGAAAGAAGAAGTGAGGAGAAGAAGAGAATTATGAAAAATAACAACTCTTCCAAGCCCTTTATATAGGCAAACCTTCGAGTCCCACATCATTAATGCTTTCACAATTATCAAATTTGCTTTTACTAAAAAATGAACCTGCTAAGGGGGGTAGTTGTGAACCCATATTTTTACACAATTAAATCAAGCTTGTCAATACAAGCCCACGGACTAAAACCATGCTTAAATTGGACCTTAAACGGACCAAGAAAACCTAAAAAATCTGATCGAATCATAATGGACTGGATGCTACGAACCCAAACCATGAGCCAAAGGCTTAGTGCATACGCCTAGGCCCAGACGCATAATCCAAAGCCATAACACATGAGCTAGAGGCCTGGCACACAGGACCAATTTCCTAACTTTTCTTATTCACTCTGAGGTCACTTTTTTAGACAAGTTTTTGACACCGAACCTCTGCCAAAATACCTTTCAGAAAGCTTTTTTCCATGCCAAACTCTGCCGAAATCCTGAAAAAAAAAACACTAAAAAAACTCACATCACAACCCAAGTTCATATTAGAATTCCAAAGCAACTCCTACCTCACCTATTAGACAGTCCTCTCCAAACACAACAGCGACCCATTCCGGCCTTATCAAATCATTCGAGGCACTAGTTGCAAAACCCCAAAAGCCAAAGGTAATACATCTAAATGGTAAATTATGCAATTTGGTTCTGAATTCAAAGCTCTAAAACCTGACTTAAGCAATTTTCATCATTTAAACTCATTTTTCATTAATAAAAAATCTGAATCAATTAACGACTTATCCAGTTATTTCTTAAAACTTAAGATGAATTAGCTTCTGAACACGTAACCACCAACCCATTATTTTTAAGAATAACTCCAATCCTTCGCGAGAAAGGAGAATGATGTGGGGTTTGATTCCCATTCAAAGGGATACACCAGCAAGTTGTTCTAAGGCTTCAACCCCAAAATCACTTTCTTACCTTTTTCTATTTATTTCATTTTCTTTTGATGTTTTATTTGTATTATTTTCACTTTTCATTAGTTGTATTTCTGTTGCCATTATTGTTTTGTATTATTTGTATACTATTGGGGAATGTGTGCCTTTCCTAAACCTTTTAGGTAGGAGAAATGATCCCACTATCTTCTTTTGTTATTTTTGATGTAATTATTGTTTATTTCATTATTTTCATTTCTAATCCATTTTGGGGATTTGTGTCTTCCATAGAACCCTTCAGGACTAGAGGAAGGACCCCTATTTATTTTTGCTATTTTATCACTTTTCCATTATAATTGTCATCCATGTCATGATATTTACTCATGAATCATTCTGGTATGCTTATCTTGTTCACCCATCATAAAGGTATGCCACGTATACACGAAAACCCTCTTTTAACCAAAACCATACAAGTTTTTAAGTGAAAATTATTTAGAAAATAAATTGATTTTCTAAAAATAAATGTTTTTATCAACACGAGTCCTCGAGGCCTACCTTTTCCTTAAAATTTGGCAAAATATCAATTTTTCTAAATGGAGTTAATCAGTTCTTAATTGCTATGAAAATTAAATGATTTTCTAAAAATTAAGTGGTGACTCACACATTTACACGTACGCCCAACAGGCCCATAAGGGGTTCACCTAAAGTGAGATTTTTCGAAACCACCACGCCATCCTCAATCTGACCCTACGCTGTTGGTTTTCCCGAGCTAGAAACCCAAAGGCGTGCAGGTGGCTACCTAGGTTTGGGTGGGGCCTCACAAACCAATATACATTTTTATGTGTACTTTATCTATCTATTGCTCCATACATCTACTCGTAGTTTTATTCGCTGATTCTGCATCTGACACTTCTATTCACTTAACTTGAAATAAACTTCACTCTTAAAATTGTATTAATTAATATTGATCTAAGTAACAGATTTCTAATCTAATAGCTGGCTAACTACTAAGCATATCTAAAGAGATCTTAACTGAACTTTTCTTGATATTTGAACATTCAGCTTTAGGGAATAGATAGAAGAATCTGTACGACCATCCTTTTACTAATACTAAGAACTTGTCAAATAGAACTGATCATATTCATGGGATCTAATTTAGGCAATAAAGTGAATTAGATGCAAAAGATTCTAATCCACCATCTCTTTGACATTTAATATGCATTATCAATTGGTATCAGAGCGAGTCTCTACTAATTTAAAGGCTTAACATCCTAGAGAAAAGATCTAATGAATGGCTAGTCAGGCCAAAGATTCACTACTACTGCCTAAAGGGAAATCGGTTAATAAACCATCTCTGTTTAATGGTACTCAATATGCCTACTAGAAAAATAGAATGACGTACTTCATTCTGGCTACTGATATCACTGCCTAGACTATAATTTGCAATTTTCCTAAAAATCGAACCAACATGGCTGATGGTGAAGTGGTTGAAAAACCAAAAGCAAAATATGATTAAGCTGACTGGGGTCAAATTCTCAAAATGCTAAGGCTATGAATATCTTGCATTATGCACTAACACCTTTTGAATTTAATCTTATTTCAGGATGCAAGACAACCAAAGAAATATGGGCCAAGCTTAGAAACTCCTATGAGGGAAGCAAGGTTGTCAAATATGCAAAGATAAATGTCATCATGAGAGACTATAAGACATTTGAGATGCAACCACCTAAGAGCATTTCAAAAATGAATGTTAGATTTACAAACAATGTAAATAAGCTCAGTGCCTTAGGTTGCTAGATACCTGATGTTTTGTGTATACTTTTATATATTTTTTCCTAACATTTGCGTTTATTTTTTAATCCAAAAAATTGGGTTTAATGTGTTAAGTGGTTTTTAGAAAAAACCAAGAATTCATGCAAAGACAGTGTTATTGGGTTGAAAGACGGAGTTTCGGAGCAATCAGGATTAAAGAATACTAAAAAAAAAATCATCTGAATGGGCCATGAAAAACCTATTTATGCTGTGAAACTCTCTGGATGATTTTTCTTCATCCACATGGGCCGTGCCGACGCGACAAAAATCTGATAGCTTTGACATTTTAGAGTATTTTGAGCATAACCTGATCTATAGATGCCTGATTAAGGTATGTAAGGTACCTTTGGAAAGATGAAAGAAATATCTACAACTCTTATGAAGACCATAAAGTCTAAACCTAATGTTTTGTAGTCCAAAATCAACTTGTAATCCATACATTTTTACTAGTCCAGTTTTTAGTACGAGTTTTAAGTAATTTATTTCCTATTTTTATTAGAATTCTTGTCCAAAATTAATTTAGTTTTACCATAGCCTTTAAGATACATTGTATAAAGGGTTTTAAAACTTATTTTTGAGAGGAGATTCAGAGCCGTACTAAACAGAGAATTTAGAGATAGAATCTCTGGTTTTGGGGGTTTAAACTCAATTCCTTCATAGATTTCATCTTAGTTTGATAATTTTATTTCAATTTTCTTTGGATTTTTGACTTGTAATCAAGATTAAAGTTAAATTCTTCAAGAGTATTGGGATTTTCTACACTTTGATTGAGGTTTTTATCTTAACTATTTTACTTTAATTTTCTTTGGGCAATTTGTGTGTTAAGAGATTAAGTATGATGTCCATTGAATTTATTGTTTATTTGTTGAGATCAAAACTAACCATGAGCTAAATTCTTCATTGTTTGGATATTAAGCATGAATTAGTCTTGATATGAATAATAGTAATTGGATTATAGTAATTGGATTCTTTAATTGTGTTAAACTTTTGCTTGATTGAATTGGATTAAAGTTAATAAACAAATTGCTTGTGCACCAATTAGTTTTAGTTAGGGTTTGGGTGATGGATCAAGAGTTGAAATCTAAACTCATAACTATTTAATTGAGTTCTAAAATGAATTAAGAAGATAAATTTTAGTCTTAAATCCTTTGATTGATGCATGTTTTCTTTAGATTACTTCTATGAATGTGATAGCTAATAGAATAAGTTTTAATTAAATGATTGCATTAAAATTTGGATTGTTTCACATAAATCATTAAACCAATTGCTTGATTTCATAGAAGATGGACTATGGATTGTAAAGATCTCTAGACTCATTCATAATGTTGCATTTACACATCTTTATCTCTTTGTTTTAGTTTAATTATTTGCTTTAAATTTATAAAACCCAAAAGTTATTTTACTTTTAATTACAAACTTACAAAAAAAATTAATAAGCCGACGTGAGTTCCATGGGAGATACGACCTTGGGTTCTCATCCTATGCTATGATAGACCATATACTTGTGGTCACTATTTGATAGTATATTTTAAGGGGAACACCTGAGTATAATTAGATACAGAAGATTCTGAAATCACTGCCAAAAGAGTGAGACTAAAAGGTCAATGTGCTGATGGACAGAGATGATCTTACTTTAAATGAACTTATTGGATCACTACTCTCCTATAAGATGATCATTATAAAAATGAATGAAATGAAAAAGAAAAAAAGGGATTGCTCTAGCTACTGAGGAAGAATCAGAAACGTGTGATAATGATGAGATGGAAGCATTAGCTTGAAAAATGAAGAGATTTATGAGGAGAATAGGAAAAAAGAATGATAAGCTTGAGAAGTGGCAAACCAAGTCTAAATCCAATAAGAAAGACTCATCTAAACCTATCTGCTATGAGCGCAGCAAGTTGGGGCACATTAAGCCTAATTGCCCAATGCTAAAAAAGCAGAAAAAAGGCAAATGAGGAGTGTTGGTTACATGGAGTGACAACGAGGTCTCAAACACTTCAAATGAAAAATCAAATGATGATGAAAAGGCCAACCTTTGCCTAGTAGTGAGTTCAGCTGAGGATGCTACTGAAATAGAAGCATCAGAAGTAAGTGATTCCGACTCTGAAAATAACATTGAACATGCATTTAATGAACTTTATGATGAATATAAGGTGCTTAAGAAATCCTTTCTTAAACTGAAAGTGAAGTTTATTGAGCTAAAAGTTGAGAAAACTATATTAAAGGACTTAAATAATGAATTGCATATTGAATGTATGAAGCAAGAGTTTCTACTTAGTAAAGTGGATAAATTAGAAAGTGATATATCTAGTTGCATGTTTCAGAATAGTAGTCTGATTAAGTCAAATGACAAACTTACTAATGAAAATATTAAGCTAAGATAGATTCTAAAGCATGACAGTTCACTCATGACAAAACTTAAAAATGAAAGAGAAGATTTCTCAAAAGCATTTAAAAGTAGAAAACCATCGTGGATAAGTTAGTTGGAAAGTCTTCTAATATTGCATCTACATTTGATAGTAAGAAAATAGCTAGCCTTGGGTGCTCTTATTACAAGAAACCTAGACATCTATCCAGTAAATGTTTTAAAATGGCTCGCTATGTAAGAAATGTATAGGTTCCAAAAGGAACCAAGCCTACTAATCCAAAAAGACCCAACATATCTTGGGTAACTGAATCTGAATGATTGTCTTCCAGGAATGTTTAAGCAATACACACAAATTAGATGATTGGCACTTAGACAACAGCTACTCAAAATATATAACAAGAGATCATTAGAAGTTCTCCATGTTGAAAGAATCCAATCTAGGCTATGTGAAATATAGAGATAAAAGTAAGGGAGATATCATTGGAATATGTACCATCAAGTTCAATCCTCCTATCCATAGAGTTTCACTAGTCAATGAGTTAAGGTATAACCTATTAAGTGTAAGTCAGCTGTGTGACAAGAATAAACAAGTAATATTTGAAGCTACCTAAGTCAAAGTTCAATCAAATATAGATGGAAGAATGATATTTATTAGTCAACATATTGGCAATGTATATGTTGACAACTTAAATGATTGGGACATCAATGAAGAGTGCCTACTTTCAATTGATGACAATAGCTAGTGGTGGCATAGATGTATGGGTCATATTAATATGAGTTAAATAAGTCATCTGGTTAGATAAGTCATCTGGTCAGAGAGGGCTTAGTCTTAGGACTACCTAATGCTAAGTTTAAAAAGGATCACTTTTGTGGTGCATGTCAAAAAGGCAATTAGTTCAGGTCCTCATTCAAAACTAAGTTTATAATCTCTACCTACAGACCACTAGAGCTTTTGCATTATGACTTGTTTGGTCCTATACATCATGCATTATGAGTGGAAAAAATGCCTTTGTGATAGTTGATGATTACTATAGATTCACTGTGGTTTTATTTATAAGTACAAAATCTGATACATTTTCACATTTTAAACATTTTTGTAAAAGAGTGTAAAATGAGAAAGGATATAACATTACATCCATCAGAAGAGATCATGGAGGAGAATTAAAAAATGATGCATTTGATCAATATTGCCAGGAGCATGGCATTTCTCACAACTTCTCAGTGCCTAGGATGCCTCAACATAATAGGGTAGTCGAGAGGAAGAACATAATGTTAGAGGAAATAGCTAGAACCATGCTGAATGAGAGAGCACTACCTAAATACTTTTGGACATAAACAACCAATAATACTTGCTATATACTCAACAGAGTGTTGATCAAACCTCAACTGTATAAAACTTAATACGAGCTTTGGAGAGGCAGAGAACCTAATCTTTCATTATTTCATGCATTCGAATATAAGTGTTTCATTCTTAACAACAAGAAAGATTACTTGAGGAAATTTAAATCCAAATTTGATAAGGTATCTTTTTATGCTATTCTACATCTAGTAAAGCTTATCGCATATTTAAGAAAAGAACATTTGCTATAGAAGAATCTATGCATGTTATATTTGATGAAACTTACCATTCTTTTGAGAAGAAAGAAATATATGATGATGACCATGCTGAAAAGCAAGAGAATATATCAAATGTAGAGAAATATGGAGATGACAAAGAGTCATATGTCAAGGCACCTGAACCATCAAATCTAGAAGATATCATATATGATATACCTAAGGAATGTAAGTTTCACTAGGACCATCTAAGAGAAACAATAATCGATATTCCATCAAAAGGAAGGCTAGCCAGTTCTACATTAAAAAAAGTACACGATGAGGTGGCATTTGTTTCACAAGTGGAGCCTAAGTCATGTGATGAAGTTCAAACATATGAGAACTGGATAAGAATAATACAAGAGGAGCTAAATTAGTTCAGTAGGAGTTGTAATTGAAACTAAATGGGTATTCAAAAAAAAAGTTAAATGAGCATGACACTAATCATAAATAAAGCAAAGTTCGTGGCTCAAGAGTATAATTAGCAAGTAGGAATCAATTTTTATGAGACTTTCGCACCAATTTCTAGGCTTGAGGAATCAAACTCATATGTGCTATTACTTATTACAACAACTTCACTTTGTATCAGATAGATGTAAAGAGCATAATTATGAATGGCCAACTATTAGAGGAATTCCACGTACAATAACCTCCTGGATTTATAGATCCCAAAGTTCCTAATCATGTTTATAAGCTGTCAAAACCTCTATCCGAATTTAAATAGGCTCCTAGGGCATGGTATGATCTACTTAGCACATTCCTCATGTAAAAAGGTTTTTTCTCATGGAAGTTAGATACCACACTCTTCATCAAAACTCACAACAATAACAAGCTCATTTTGTAAATCTATATAGATGACATAGTTTTTAGGTCTACTGACAAATCTTTATGTGAGAAGTTTGCTAGAGACATGTAGGGTGAGTTTCAGATTATCCTCATGGGTGAACCTAACTTCTTTATGTGTCTTTAAATTAAGCAGACAACTGATGGAATATTCAATCTGTCAATATAAGTACACATTCAACATGAAGAAATTGAAGAGTATTTGTGTCCCCATAAATCCTTCATCCAAGTTAGAGAAGGATGAATTTGGAAAGCTTATAGTATTAGCAGTGTATGCCCTAGAGCTTATACCCATCATGTGAATGTAAATGAAAATCTAACTAGCTTTAGTATATATGTTCTTTAAATGAAAATATTCCATGTATAGAATGTATATATGTCCCTTAATTATTCTGTAAGGGAATCTATTCTCAAAGAGTTTGCAAATATGAGTGACAAATTTCCCTTTGTTAGATACTTTAAAGGTTGTTCATGATCAGGGGATTATTAATAGGGATGTCATTAATCTGAAAGACCATCACCTCAGTTTTCATCCATGATAAATATGAGATACTTATTGGTATGGAGGTAGTGAGTTTCATGCTACAGACATGTGATGTCGTGACAACATGTGAACATACTTATTGGATGAGTAAGTTGAACAGTGATGTTAGATGATGGATACATGGGTCCTTACAAACTAGTCAATATCACATCATCTAGATCATGATTGTGTATATAATCTTTAGACTTGAGGTAGCATGTTATCTGGTATACTGGTGGCTATAGTTTGTTACTGTTTACATACAAATGCTAGTCATGTATTGGTATATAGCATATGGTGGCCATAATTAGTGATATGTTGAGATAAGTGCTCAACCAAGAAAGGATTCATTAACTTAGGTAACCAACGAAGGAATTCTTTGACTTCTTGTTATTCTTGATATGCAAATCTCTGGCCAGAGTGGCTAAGGTTCACTAGAAAGAGTTTCTAGTAGGAATCGGGTTTATGAGAACTCAAACTGGATAGAAGTCATATAATCTAGCATATAGGTGTTAGCAGTGTATGCCCTAGAGCTTACACTTAACATGTGAATGTAAATGAAAACTTTACTAGCTTTAGTATATATGTTCTTTAAGTGGATATATTCCTAGTATCGAACGTATATATGTCCCTTAAGTATTCTATAGGAAATCTATTCTCATAGATTTTGAGAATATGAGTGGCAGATTGCCCTTTTAACAGATGGTTTAAAGGTTGTTCATGGTCATAGGATTATTGGTAGGGACACCATTAATCCGGAAGACCATCACCTCTGTTGTCATCCATGATAAGTATGAGATACTTATTGGTATAGAAGTAGTGAGTCTCATGCTACAGACATGTGATGTCATGACAACAAATGAGCACTCATGAGATGAGCAAGCTAAACAGTGACATTAGATGATGGATACATGGGTCGTTACCAACTAGTCAATATCGCATCATCTAGGTCATGATTGTGCATATAATCCTTAGACTTGAGGTGAAATTTTATCTGACATATTGGTGGCTATGGTTTGTTACTGCTTACATACCGATGCTAGTCACGTATTGGTATATCGCTTGTGGTGGACATAATCTGTGGTATGTTGGGATAAGTGTTTAACCAAGAAAGAATTCATTAACTTGGGTAAC
>CAOJBK011469630.1:0-10100 GCA_948294925.1 Codiaeum variegatum | reverse complement strand
ATATCCTTGTCAGAAAACAAGGTAAATGAATTGCTTGCATAAGAACATTGCTCATCTAACCTTATGATGATTTGTGTAGTTTTGGGTTGATCTTATTGGACCTCTTCAAGTGTACTTAACATCTTTCATTTGTCAAAGATTCTTATTTTTTCTTGAGGTTCTGTAAATTCACTATCTTGTCGGAAATTGGTAGTGTTCTTATATAAAGTTTTTTACTTGCAGCATATTATGCCTCCCTATGGTACCCCGCCGCATCCATATGTTGCCATGTATCCCCATGGTGGCATATATGCTCATCCATCAATTCCTCCGGTATTTTTCTTCCTTGATTTACATTTTATTTTACAAATCATTGGTTTTTCTTCATATTTTGGATTCATTCAGAAGTTAATATTTTCCTTATCTCATAAAGGGATCTTATCCTTTTAGCCCTTTTGCAATGCCTTCTCCAAATGGCGTCACTGAGGCATCTGTGAGTTCCCTTAATTGGATTTTTCTTACAGTTATTGCTACTAATAGGACATGTCCCTTTCTATTTGCTACTTCAAAATTAACTCAAAATAATTCTGTAGGGATATACTCCTGGAAATACAGAAACAGATGGGAAGGTATCCGATGTGAAGGAAAAATTGCCCATTCAAAGGTCTAAAGGAAGTTTAGGTAGTTTAAACATGATTACGGGGAAGGATAATGAGGTTCGTAAAACAACGGGAGCATCTGCTAATGGAGGTTATTCTAAAAGGTAAAATTGTTGGACATGTACATGATTGGGATTTGTTATTAGGTTTTGCTTTGTTTTCCAAGTTACTCATTCACGTTTAAGTGAATTTTGGATGAAATATATAGATGAGAAGGAGAAGGTAAACATAGAGCGATAGCAGCTGAAAGATATTTGTTGCTTATATTCAACAAATGCCTCAGGAGCTTTTTTAGGACCCTTGTTTTTTTTCTTGGTTCCTTTTGTGCCTCACTTCTGTAAGGCGCATGCTTGCCCCTTGCACCCAGGCTCTAGGATTTCTTTGCGCCTTGGTGCACGTTTTGCTTTTAACAACTATGATGCAAAGAAATGCACTTTTGGAAAGGCTATATCTACCTACCCACCCACCTAGCTCAAGCAAATTTAACCTTTCGTCCTTATTCCTAATTAACTTAAATTGTGATAGTGGGGATAGGTGATCCATTTTTCTTTACTTAGTGTTCTGAACAATTGGACAAAGACTTCATTTGGTTTCCAAGTGAATTTCAATTAAAACAATATAGAGAAATTTGTTTACATTTTATGTAAAATTCTTTTGTGAATTTTATCAAATTTGGTAGAATTTAACTCAAGTGCAACCAATAACTTAGAAATATAAATTTATGATGTCAAATGAACCAAATACCTTAGATGTAGATTTACAAATGAATTCCCTAAAATGTTATGGAGTTCATTTATATCAATGAAGCCCTTATGGTCCATTGGATACAGACTTCTTAGCATTTTAAAATAAATTTATGAGAAAAGTACACTTTATTCTCAATTTTTCTATTTTAATTACAAAAATACAATAATTGAAATTTTTTTACAAAAATACCACTTTTTAAAAATTTTTATTACAAAAATACGTCATATACCCGAATTATACTTGAAATGTATGTGACATATACACGATATACACGTGACATATATGCGGCATATACATATACTTCAGGTATATTTCGGGTACATGGCGTATTTTTGTAAAAAAATTTTTTAAAAGTAGTTTTAAAATTTTTTTTTATTGATATGATAGTATTTTTGTAATTAATTTCATTTTTTTGTAGTTTCCCCTAAATTTATTGATATTGGAGTATTCTTGATTTTTAGTGCCGAGAGTGCTAGTGAAGGTACAAGTGAAGGAAGTGATGCAAATTCACAAAATGTAAGTGCTGTGAATTTTTATTCTTATGGATTGTCTCTATTCTATTTGCATCATCAACCACTTCAAAGGTTGACTTTCTGTTTCTTGAACTTTATGACTTTTAGTTAATTCAGTTTTAGTTTTCTACATGATCTTTTCTAAACGTTTTGATGATTGTTTTTATCCCTTTTTCTGTGTTCGTTAAATGAACATTTTTGAGCAAAACTAGGAATCCCCCTGCGAAATTGAAATGATAAACAATTGAAATCATTATTCGAACTGTCCTTTTGAATAAGAGTCAAGTAGATCTTCTGAAAATGGAACTTTTGGCATAGATGATATAAAACATATATTGGATATTCTAGAAATAGAAAAACATTTCGAAATTGATTTACTAGCAAGACCAGAGTTTGTGATAAAAAAAAAAAAGCAAATAAAGAACAGGTAGAAATATATTAGAAATTATAGCATGATTTATGTTTCTCAAATAGTTTGGGCAGTAATATCACTAGCAATAGAGTTATAAACACTTGCGAGCATAAAAACTTGGTGAGAGTTCATGTTGATTTTCTCCCGTTTCCACTTGCATAAGCATTTATGATCACATTTCACGTAGTGCATGTTTGAACTGTCCATGTATGTGCTAAATTTGTGAAGTAGATGTGTTTGTAGGTATGTTAACCTTTGAATCACTCTGCTGAGGCTCACTTCATGTGTAATTTGATCTTGATATCCTTCCAAGTAATTTCATCCTGTTTGCCATGCAGTCTCATCATTTTCCTGTCATCTTTTTTTAATGATAACTTTTGTTTTAGAGAATTTGTTTTCTTTCAGAATAACTGTGGTTTTAGAAGTTGAAAGTTTTGTTCTTTTTTTTTCCCCCAATTTTATCTCCATTTGTTTCTCCACTGAACTGTTTATATTAATTGATGCTATTTATCCGAAGTATGCTGCAGTCTTTTCCTTTTAGATTTGACACAATTTAATGGCTTTTTATTTTGTATACCAAAATCCTTGAATAACAGTCATCTTGGAGTGGAGAGAGTATTACTTGATACTAGTTGAATATTTCTATGGAACACTTAACCTTACCTATAGCAGCAAGTAATACCCAACCAAGAAAAAGGAAAACACAATGAAAACTAACAAAGAAACCATATCTATAGCAACACACTATACCCAACCAAGAAAAAGGAAAACATGCCATGAAAAGTAACTAACAATGAAATATCAAAAAAGGAAAATACCCAAGTTAACCAACAAAGTACCCAACAACAGCAAAAAACTAAATCAGCAGCAGAAATATTCAAGAAAACAAAAAACAAATCGAAAACTTTAAAGGCAAATATCATAAACCAGAAACAGTAACAAAAAAGAAAAGCTGAACTGTGCTACAAGTAGGTGAGCTGCCTTTGCATTGCAGCGCTTGTTGCCCGCGCTGATGGAGATTGGTGGTTGACTGGTGAGATTGAGTAGTGAGTTGGAATGGAAAGAGAAGATTGAGGGAAGAATCATAAAAGAGTTTAGGGGCTGGAAGTTCAGACTTGGTTTCCCTTAGGCTGGTAATGAGAAACACCTTTCAGAAAAAGGGAAGTGCATTCCCTTAAATTTTGAAATTACTGAAACAAGCCTGAAATGTTTCGGGCCTGTGTCTCACGGTTTCCAGCATTTCTTGGTTTCGAAAATGGGAAAATGCTGACTCATCAATATTCTGTCGCTTAAGAGTTGACTTGTGTTGCATAACCTAAGAAGTTAGTGAATAAATGTATATGCTTTCCTGCTCTATTCATGTTCAGATACAAAATGCTAGTTCCAAGTAAACTTTATGCCTTCCATTGCCATATCCCATATGTGGGTGATGTTATGCATTTTTTTTCTTATTTTTGGTTTCTTCTTTCTTTTTATGCTAATATTTTTACATGCTTTTCCTTGACCTTTGTAGGACTCACAAATGAAGTCAGGTGAAAGACAAGATTCTCTAGAAGGTTAAATTGCTATAATTTTCTCGTAGTTGAGTCATCGTATCGTCAATCACGTCTATTGATGAAAAACTTCTATAATATTTATATGACAGGTGATGCATCTCAGAATGGTGGTTCTATGCATGGTTCTCAGAATGTGGGGCAGGGTATGCCTAATTCAATCATGAACCCTACTATGCCAATTGTGCCAGTACCTGTTACTGGTGCTGCTGGAGTCCTTCCCGGTCCTACAACTAACTTAAATATTGGAATGGAGTATTGGGGGGCCCCAGCTTCATCTCCTGTCCCTGCAATCCGTGGAAAGGTTCCTTCTACTTCAGTTGCTGGAGGAATAGTTACTATTGGATCTCGGGAAACAGTTCAATCACAGATTTGGATACAGGTTAATTTATGTCCATGAATTGTTGGATTCTAACTTTTGGACGTGTTTCTTTTTTCTTATTGTTATTTGTTAATATCTGCTTTGCACCATCTTCTATTGACTTTTTTTGCAAACTGCCTATTGCATGCTGCTGTTACTTTACTACACCCTCCTCCTGTTTGAGGTTATAATTGGATAGAACCTGTAAGTTAATGTTTATGAAGGTTAGATGTTCTGGGAGGAGAGGGCTCTTTAGATATCTATTTGTGAATTTGTTCCATAGGTGGGGGCTTTAATTTTGTTCAGTGTTTCTTTCTTCAACTGAATTGAGATCTACTATGTTAAAACAGTTTCAGATTTACATGGGACCAAAAAAAAAGATCTGATTTGTGTGTTTTCCATATTTCATCTTCAACCTAGGTTTGGTGGGAAGAATGGAAAGTTGGAAGGAAATGATTTGGTGAAAAGATTTAGGTAAGTTTATCATAGGGAGGAAGAGTGTGTTAACTAGTATAAGCTAGCATGCATTTGATTCAAATTTTCCTCTCCCAAACGAACAAGGCCCACTATTGTCAATTGTTACCTGACAAGGGTTCCTGCAGTTTTTAGGCTTTGTATGTTGGTGTGAAGATAGCTGTAGAATATATAGATGATTTCTTGATATGCTAGATGCTCAAAACTGCATTTTGCATCAAATGTAGCTCCATTTTTTCCCCTGTTTATGAAATTAAATTATTTTGACTTTATGTTTTAGTAACTTGAATGCTGAAGAAAGTAAACAGAAATTTGTGGAAAAAGATGCGGTAGATCTTTCAGTTAAAGTTTCAACTCCAGTAGATCTTTCAGTTAAAGTTTCAACTCCATGGAGTTCTTTTCTATTTTGACTTTGCAATTTCATCTGCTATGGTATACGATTTTGTGATTATGGTAAAGTTAAGTGATGTATTGCATTTGCAATTATTTATGTGGTAATCACTGCATGGCAAAGGTCTTGCTTTTTCTAGGGAGGGAGTATGTTTTGTCATATTGAAATATTAAACAACATTTTTGAAAATTATACACGCACTTTAAAAAGGAACTGAAATGTTATGCTTTTATTATTATTGAAGAACAGAGAAGATTATGAAAAATAAAGAAATAAAAACTAGGATGTTACTTTCTTGTGTGGAAAATTGGTAAGTTGTAAATGGTTGCAACTTTGTAAAAGTAGCCGTGACTAGGGAATGAATAATCGTCTCATCTTCCCCTTGTTCTTTGCTGCCCATTTAGTGGCCTCCAATCCAACGTGGCTGCTGAGTGCAGTTCGGTGTAGGAAGGTACTTCATTTGGGGGAAAAGTTTAAATTCTTGGTTACCAATTCAATTGTAATGTAATTTTTCAATATTAGTGAGTAACATTTGTGCTTGCTACAATATTTGAGTTCTGAATCAGACCTAATTGAATTTACAGGAAGTGTTTTATTCGAAGACTATCATGCGAACAATTAAAGAACTACTTATGAGAATTAGATTTTAACTTTTTCCAGGTATAGTCGTTGGGGTATTTTTTATTATCATTAGGAGCATTTTCAGTTTCAATAATAGCACAATTTTCTAGAATAGGTTTGGAAGCAGTGCCTTGGTCTTAATTTAATTAAAATTCTTTTTGTCTTAACGTGGACTTCTAATAAGTCTAGTAGTTAGTTTGTATTTGGAGTGAATGTCCATCAAGATTAGACTAAAGATTACTTTAAAACTTAGGTTTTTTTTCGAGCCTATAGGTAACTAGACTTGCAAGCTTTATTATACATTTCCCAATAAATTCTACTACTAATATCTTCTTTGAGTTGTGTGATTTAATTCTAATTCTACAAGCGTGAGGCTTTCTTGGTACTAGTGAGTCCTAGATCCTGCAAGTGCGAGACTGGTATTTTTGTTTTGTTTGTTTAGATTCTCTTTCGTTTGTGAAGATGATTAGTTGCGCTGAATTATAATTCATCCTATTTTTCTTGAACTCTTCATGCCTAGCCATAATCTGACAAAAGGCACAGTTTTCCCTCAACATTCAACATCAATTTGGTGCTATTGCTCTTGGTTTCTCAGTGATGTTTTCAAGACGATGGGAGGGCTGAATATAAAGCATGACTTTTAGGTTTATATGAATATAAAGTAGGAAAACATGCAAGGATGTATGGATTATTATTAGAGAGATTGTTGAGAGGCTGGGCAGTTCACTAACTCGTTTTGATAATCAAATTTCTTAACAGAACAAATTATTTGCAGTTTTCTGGAAATGAACAAAGCAGCTGAAGTTGCAAACTAGAAACCAGATCCTCCTATATTATATTTAGTAAGACCTGAACAAATTGTGGCAAGAAAGCATAGAGGATTTTTCGTAGGCAACTGGGAAAATTTACTTGAAGCAAGTATAAGGATAGGTAGCAATTTCTTGAAGTTAAATCGGCACTGAAAGTTACTCACTGGTACTCAGAGCAGCAGGGAAAGCAGCAAAGAATTTAATTGGCAAAAAAAAAAAAAAAGCGGCAAAGAATTTTATGTTGAGAAGACTATTGAAAGTAAATTAGAAGAAATGTATGTTTCTAATAGATTGATCCTGAACTCATGATCGTGCTACGTGAAGATTGTTTCCAAGATGCTACAAGTCCACCTGCATGAATCTGGTTCTTTAAAAATAATCTCTAATAATTTTTATTGAGTTTATTGACTCCTTGGGAAAGAAACTATTGAACTTTCCAAAACAGTTGTTGATGAAAGTAGAGAGAGGTGTAGAAAAAAAAAAAAAGAAAAAACGAGAAAAAAAGAAAAATGGGAAGTGAAGAGGGTATATCAGATTCTGAGCAAGTTAAGTTTATGTTACTAAATGATTTGTCAAGGAATTAATTTATTATTCTGGACTTGGTAATAGAAATTTCAAGTGAGTCGTCGAGTGTTTCATGGCTACAACAACCAAGAAACCAAAGTAGCATTCATCAAAGTTGGTTTTCAATGCAAAGGAAGAAATTCAAGGAATCATAAATTCTGTTACCATGGCATTCCAGAAGTTGACGTCAAGTTTCTTCCAAGCAGAGGAGAATAATGAGAACAATGAAAGAACTAATTTTTGGAATTAGGTTATTAATTTTGTCAAGTTATTATTAGCAGGAAAGCAGTTGGATATTTTAGTAATTAGGCATTTCAGTAATTTTATGATTCTCATGGAGCAGGCTTAGGTTGACTTTTAAAAAGTCTAGTTTTTTTTTTTGGTTCTAATTGGGAGTTTTAAGTCTCATCTGGAGTACAAGTGCTTAAGCTTTAAGAGTTGCTTATAGTCAATAAATTCCTAAACTTGCATGCTTTATCATTCAGTTCTCCAGCAAATGAAATACTAATCACAATGCTTAATTGAGTTCTATAGTGATTCAAATTCTCATCCTTGAAATTTTGAAGCTTTATTGATAATAGTGAGTTTGGATCCTGTTGGCGTGAGGTTGGTCTGCTTTGCTACTTATATTTTCTTTAGCTTATGAATACAAGTGCCATTTCTCTTTTAATCCTGATATTCTCGACTCCCTACAAACTATAATCCTAATCGCCAAAAATTTTTGCTCAGGACATTCTCCAATCTAATCATAATTAACATCTTGCATGCTGCACTTTTATATTCCATTACAATAATCATACACTTCTTATCTTTGTCTTGTAGGATGAAAGGGAGCAAAAGAGACAGAGGAGAAAGCAGTCAAACAGAGAATCTGCTCGTCGTTCTAGGTTGCGTAAACAGGTAAATGAAATGATGCTGCATAGACTACTTGCCTATTTTCAAACTCATGGGCTGCATGCATGCTTTTGAATCAGGCCGAGTGCGATGAGCTGGCACAGCGTGCTGAAACCTTAAAAGAAGAAAATGCAAATCTGAGATCAGAAGTAAATCGGATCAAGAGCGAGTATGAGCAACTTCTTGCGGAAAATGCATCTCTCAAGGTGGTGTTGGATCTGTCAACCTTAATGCTTGTTTTAAGAATAATGAAATTATTAGCCTGAAATTATTATTTCATGATTACCATGGTCACACCATTACACACCCAGGAAAAGTTTTACTTGAAAGGGAGTGGGTCCTCTTGGTGGGCAAAACTGTGTGGGAAACACAAATTGGGAAATTCATTCGATAAGGACTAATTAACAATGAAAATTTGATTTTTACATGCACTCAATAGTGCAGTTTGGCTTTTGATGGAAAACAATAAATGTTTTTAAAATGTCACTCCTGAGTTCATGAAAGAGCAAGCCTTCTTGGATAATCCAGATGCTCAATTATTCATGAAAGTGCAAATCTTCTTGGATAATCTAAATGCTTAATTATGGGCATTAAACTCATTATAATTTTTTTTCCAAGCTACGAGACTGGTTAGAACCAGTGTTTTAGAAACCACACCTGTGATACCAGTCAGGCTACCTGTTCACGGTTCAATGAGTTGGACTGGTTGAATTGGTTTTCCAACTTCTGTCTCTCCTTTTTCTAATTAAAGTTGTTCACAAATAAATGTTCGGTAAGTAAAAAAAAGGTTGGAAACTGGTCAAAGTTGGAGAAAATTGGTCAAAGCCTGATCAAAAGGGTAGTTGAACTGGAATTTCTGATTTTTTCAATCGAGCCGAACTGGACTTGTCCGGTTTCTTGCTCCACTGGTCAAGCGGACAAGTCTTGTCCATTTTTCAAAACAGTGGTTTGAATTATAGTAGTAAGGATTATTAGGATTACCAAACTCTGCTTGTATAAGATTTTTGCTAACAGAACTTTTGGGTTGTTGATTGCAGGAGAGACTTGGGGAATATCCTAGGCAGGAAGATACTGCATATCTTCCTAGGCAGGAAGATTTTAGGGCGGGGAGGAATGACCAGCATTTGAGCAACGATACACAAAAGAATGGACAAACAGAGCTTGTACAGGGTGGTGGTCACTAGGATTTTAGCTGCCCTGTTTAGTTTTGCCTACAAGAGAGCTTACCCTAACCAAAATTAGTAGAGTTTCTCATTTTGCATAGCATCTTAGTTTAAAATTTGATCAAAGGCGATGTTGTGTTACTGCAGATGTAGGATTTATGCATCTCATATCTTCCGAAAATTCTTATTGGCTCTACCAGTAAGAATTGAAGAACTAGAACTAGAACTAGGATGCTATGCAGAGTGAAATTTGTGCCATACCCCAACAGCTTTAAGAAGGTTGTATTTAAGCTCAACTTCTTACCATTATATATATAAACTAAGTATTTTTTTCCCCTCTTCGGTCTTGCTAAATTTTTATTATAATTCTTCAGTTGTATTTGTTTTTATATATATTGCTCAATGTTTTATATTGCTGTTGATAGATTCAAAAGTTTTACCAGTTTAGTTGGCAAGTGGAACTAAACTCCATTATGCAATTGCGCATCATCCAGAGGAATGGTGATGTGGGCCTCTCAAACACGTGGTTGTGGCTTCCCAATCACAGTTTTACTACTTTGAATAAGTCTTCCTTGTTATCTTTCTTGTTATTCTGTTACTGATTTATTGCTATTTACTTATTCTTTGTTTATTTGATTTACTGGCTATTTACCAGCTATTTTGTAGCCACGTTTATGCCTAGCTCCCTATTTAAAGGAAGCCAAGTGTTTAATAAAGGATGTAGAAAAAATTTATCCAAATTCTCCTTAAAGCTTACCTTTTGCAGCACAAAATTGCAAAACGTATTGCTGTCACTGTGGTACATACCAATTTGGTATCGGAGCCCTTAGATCCATATCCCAAAATCTCTCAGCCATGGCCGATAACCCAAACCCTCGGGTCAAGGACGTCGCTGAAATTGTTAACAAACACAAAGAAACCCTATCTCAACTTGACCAACGATCTGCTCACCTCGAGAATA
>CAOJBK011468570.1:0-14579 GCA_948294925.1 Codiaeum variegatum | reverse complement strand
TTGACTAGTAGGTAACGACCCATGTATCCATAATCTAACATCACTGTTCAGCTTACTCATCTCATGAGTGCTCATATGTTGTCACGACATCACATGTCTGTAGCATGAGACTCATTATCTCCATACTAATAAATATCTCATACTTATCATGGATGACAGCAGAGGTGATGGTCTTCCGGATTAATGGCGTCCCTACCAATAATCCTATGACCATGAACAACCTTTAAAGCATCTGTTAAAAGAGCAATCTATCACTCAAATTCTTAAACTCTTTGAGAATAGATTCCTTATAGAATACTTAAGGAACATATATACGTTCGATACAAGGAATGTTTTCATTTAAAGAACATATATACTAAAGCCAAATAGGTTTTCGATTACATTCACATGCTAAGTGTAAGGTCTAGGGTATACAGTGCTAACAAGCATAACATATCGTGACTACCTAAATAAGAATGAATATTGATGTTCAAATCAATGAAACTTTTACATGGACCTAATGATCATAATTTCCATACACTCGAGTCCCTTCAATATAGATTCCCAATCTCAGCTAGGGTTAGGGATTCATCAAACCCTAGCTGAGATGACAAAGATGTGCCCCCAGATGGTCCGCTTTTTGCAGCAACTATTGTGAATGACCAAGTGGCTAGAGCTGTTCTTTCTTATTGGATTTGAGACTTCACAAGTGTGATGATTATCCCAGGTGATGATTATGGCAAGCTCCCAGAGTACCTAGAGTGGCGGATTGAGGCATGATGGCCAAATGAGAAGGCAAAGCAATATGCTCTTTTAACCGAGATTGAAGGTTGAGTCTGAGTCTAGACTTATGACAATAAGATTTTAGGAAAAAAATAAAACTTTTGTTTATTTTATTTTCTTTTGATTTTCTATCTCAAATATCTTAATTTGGATATTCCAAGAGATGAATAATACCTTAATAAAATATATTTTATTTCATTAAGCTCTTATTTTTTCCTAAGCTGCCCTTTCGGGTTTTCAACTTAGCGAGCTACCTTGATTATTGCCTAGACCGCCTTTTCGGTTTTCAGCCTAGCAGGTTGTACCTTAAATTTTGCCAAATCTGCCCACTTGGGTTTTTCAACTTAGCAAGTTTTATTCTTTTTTTTCCATATGGTTTATTCATTTTTAACTTCTACATGCAATATTAAAGAGCCCAATGAGATGAAAAATTGAATTTTATTAAATACTTTGGATTATGCCTGTAAAGGCTATCCACGTATCTTCTTACAATGGATTTTTGAAAAGATGAAGTACATGGTAATTTTTAAGAATTAGGTCCACGTAGTTCTTGTTACAATAATGTGATGCCTAAATGCATGCTCATAAAATAAGAACACTATATGAAGTATTTCTTGAGCTGGTGGAGGTTGGTCAGATGATTGAATTCATTGTCTTCGATGTCCATCAGTATGACACCTCCTCCTAACATGATCTTTTTGATGATGTATGGTCTAATCTAAGGAGGTCTAAATTTCCCTCGAAGGTCTCATACAACTTGTCTTTTTTCTTTTAGGACTAGTTAATCTTCCTAAAGATTATGACTTTAAACCTTTTTGTTGAAATTTTTAGCAAGTCTTATTTGATTATTATGAGTGTGATGAACAGCTTTCAACCTTTTCTCTTTGATCTAATTGAGTTGATCGTAGTAGGCTTGTTACCGGTCAAGTTTATAAATTTGGGCTTCTTGAAGGACTCTCGTTGTTTGAATCTTCAACTCTATGGGGAGGACTGCTTCCATTCCATAGACCAATGAGTAGGGTGTGGCTTTGGTAGCTTATTTATATGTAGTTTTATACCCAAGGAGGGCATTTGACAGATGAAGATGCCAGCTGTTATGGTTACTGATCATTTTCAAAAGCATGCTCTTTAAGGATTTATTGGCAGCCTCAACTGCACCATTGGTTTGAGGTCTGTATGGGGAAGACCTATGGTGTTCGATTCTTTCCTTCTTTAGAAGAGTGACCTTTTCCTTTTGGAAATGAGATCCATTATTTGAAATGATCTCATGTGAGACACCATACCTTATGATAATGTTTGTTTTGATGAATTGGGCCACCTTCTTTGAACTAAGACTTGGTAAGGTATAGCTTCAACCCACTTGGTGAAGTAATCAGTGGCAATCAGGATGTATTCTTAGCTAGTAGATGAATTTGGTGAGATCTTTCTAATAACATCAATTCCCCAAATAGTGAAGGGCCAAGGGGTTGAAATTGGATTGAGTGGAGAAGAGGGGAGCTTTTAAAGCTTAGCATACTCTTGACATTTGGAACACCTTCTAGTAAATCATGCACAATCTCTATTCAAGGTTAGCTAGTAATAGTCTTGATTCATGATCTTGCGAGATAGAGCCCATCCATTCATGTGGGTGCCATCTGTTCCACCATGTATTTCTTTCATGATCTTATTGGCTTCTTCATCATAGATGCATCTTAGGTGGATGCCATTCAAGGTCTTTTGCAGAGAATGTCACTTCTTGGAATATTTCTACTAACCAATTGCCTTATGGTTCTCTTTTTTTATTTGGAAGCACCTTTAGGATATTCACCCTTCATGAGATAGATGTAAATGTCCTAGTACCAAGGTTTTTCTTTAGCTTCTTAGATATTCATACAATGAGTTTGAATACTTAGTTTACGTTTGGTGCTTATCAAAATAGGATGGATAATGAACCCATCACATATATCTATCATGGATGTAAAGGTTACTAGTGCGTCGATAAATCTACTTTGAGTTCTCGACAGATAGTGGAAAGACAGAGCATTAAAGCTATTTGCTAATTCTTGGATGCGTCTATGGTAAAGCACCAACCACTCCTCTTTAATTTTCCATTTGCCCAAGGGCTTGGGAGACTATAAGGTGAGAATCTTCGTAGACTTCCAAGTTTTTTATTCTAATCTGAATGGATGATTCTAATCCATAAACACATGCCTCATACTCAACTTCATTATTTGTTACCTCAAAATCTAGTTTGATTGCCAGAGGTAAGCTCTTACCAGTAGATGTAAGGAACACCATCTCAATGCCATATCCTTTTTGGTTAGCAGCTCCATCAAAGTACAGCTCCCATACCTCATTTTGGAGAAATAAGATGTCTTATTCAGGAAACTCAAGTTCTTCCCAATGATCATTGGTTGGGGCAGTAGCCAATTGGTTAGCAATGACACTACCCTTAATGGTTTTCCTATAAACATATTGAAATCATAGGCTACCATAACTGCCATCCATCTAGCCATCTTATTGTCTATGATAGGCTTTTTTATGAGATACTTAAGTGGACTTTGATTAGTGAGGACATGTGTAATGTATACCCCCAGATAATGTCTTTGCTTGTGACATATCCATACCAAAGCTAGGCAGAGCTTTTCAATGTAGCTGTATTTGAGCTCGTGTGTCAGCATTCTCTTACTCAAATAATATATGGCATTCGCTTTGTGTGAATCTAAAGCATTTTGTGCCAGTATGGCATCCATGGCTTCATTGGTGATAGTCAAGTAAAGTAGTAGTGGTTGGCTAGGCTTAGGTGGCTACAGAATTAGTGGTTCAAGATGTATTTCTTTATCTACTCAAAAGCTTTCTACCATTCCTCATTCCACTACCTAGAGAAATTCTTTTTCAGCAAGTTAAATATAGGACCACAAGTATCTACTAATTGGTTGATGAACCGACTAATGTATTAGAGATGACCAATAAACCTCTTATTGGCTTTTCAGTTTTAGGAGGCGACATGTCGAGGATTACTTTGGATTTAGCAAGGTCAACTTCAATCCTTTTCTTACTCACCATGTAACTAAGGAACACTCTAGATGAGGCTCCAAATATGCACTTGTTGGGATTAAGCTTGAGATTATACTATTAAAGTCTAAGGAATAACTTCTCCACCCCTTGCAGATGCTATTTAATAGTAGCTCCTTTAATGACCATGTCATCAACATAAACTTCCACCTCTTTGTGCATCATGTCATGGAAAATTATGGTAGCCATTCTCTAGTATGTGGCTCTAGTATTTTTTAGTCTGAACTGCATTACTCGGTAGCAGTAAGTGACCCATCCTGTGATAAAGGCTATTTTTTCCTTGTCTGGAGGATGAACTAAGATTTGATTGTACCTAGCCGCCAGATCGATTAAGGAAACTATTTCTGAGTCGGCTAATGCTTTGACAAAAAGGTCTATATGAGGCAAGGAAAAATCATCCTTAGGGCAAGCCTTATTCAGATATTAGTTGTCCACATGCATTCTGACTGTCCCATCCTTCTTCGGTACTGGGACTATGTTGGCCAACCAAGATGGATAATTGATTCGCTCGATGAACTAATGGGAGATTTGTTTGGACAATTCTTCCTTGATCGGGAGAGACCATGTTGCTTTCATGCACCTAAGCTTCTGTTTGACAGGCTTGTAATCTGGATAGGTTGGAATTTTATGGACGACGATGCTTTGATCGAGTCCAGTCATGTCACTAAGCTTCCAGGCAAAATAGTCTTTGAATCTCTTGATGGTAGACTCAGTGTCCTGTTTATTTGAGCATGCAGATGCAATGTATGTATTTTTAAGCATGTCATGAGTGCTAGTATTTATGGATTCTTTAACTTCATCTTTTATTTCATTTATTATTTTATTCTCTTTTTCTATTTGACTGAGATCAGATTCATCAATTGGAACATCACAAAAAAAATAAAGAGACATGGTCATAGAAAGAAATTTTGGTCATTTTATTGATTGCAATGGGCGACAGGTCCACGGTTACATCATATTCATAATTAAAGCCCAGTGGACCAATTACATCACATTCAGAATTAAAAGAAGAAGACTCAGACTTAGTATCAATTTTAGATTTGGACTCAGATTCTATCTCAATCTTTGATTCAGGTTCAGCCACTTTTGCACCATAAGTCCAATTATTGAGCTTTCCCAGGACAGGTTTGGTCAAGGTGGAGAGGTCATTTTTTCCTCCTTATTAGTTATGATATATATTTCACCAAAGAGGCTAACTTCCATATTCCCCTCATAGTCATCAGCCAAAGAGTAAATCAGGGAATAATCTTCAGAAGTCAGTTTCACATCAGAGAAGAGCTCAAAACTAAGAATTATTATATCAGTCACTAGGAAAATCCATGGCTCGAGAAAAGAACAGTAAGGAACTATCTCTCCCTCTATTATAAAGTACCCATTCAAAGTCTTGAAGTATAGCTTCATTAAGATGTCAGCTTCTCCCCCTCTTTTGGTTATAGTGGACCTTTATCTAGCTTTGGCCTTCTCCTCTTCAATCTCATCATCATTCGGGTGATAGCCTAAGACAAAAGGTGGAATAGAGATGGGATACTCGTCAAAGGACTTTATTCCTTGTTGATTCTTCCTAACACCCAGACTAAGGAAGTAGGCCATATGTTTTATAATGTCCCTAATCATGGGATATTCTAAGGCGATTGCCTCCATTAGATTCTCTATAGTCTAAATGAATTGGATGAATGAGAAGCTAGATAAAAGATATGCTAGTAACTCAAATTGAATCTCTAGTATAGGAACTGTGTTTGGGACCTTAGATTTTCCAGACAAGTTAGCTTTAATAGTAATTATTCCATCATTGAATGGGAACTTGACTCTCTGATGTCAAGTCTAAGGCATTGCCTTGGCTTGATGAATCTCTCCCCATAAGTAAATTAAAAAGGAGGGCACATTAATTAATTAGAATAACACTCAGAAATTAGTAAGGCCCATGGTGATAGTTAGGGTTGCCACCCCCAAAACTTCTCTTTCAAATTTTCATAGGCTCAAACAATCTGATCAGAAGGAGTGAAATTA
The DNA here is from genome assembly GCA_948294925.1 of Codiaeum variegatum. Classification (NCBI taxonomy): domain Eukaryota; kingdom Viridiplantae; phylum Streptophyta; class Magnoliopsida; order Malpighiales; family Euphorbiaceae; genus Codiaeum; species Codiaeum variegatum. The sequence goes on along the minus strand of CAOJBK011468570.1, from coordinate 8,756 downwards.
GTATCACTCAGACACAGACATCTTGCCAATTTAAGGGGGCAGACATTAAGTGCAGAGCCATTTTCCACTAAAGTCATTAGAATATTCTTTTCTCTAGTGATGATTGTGATGTAAAGAGCATCATTATGAGGTCCCCCAAATGGAATTTCATTGTCTGAGAAGGATATTGAAACCCCTTTGGTGGAGCTTGTAATGGAAGCAACACAAGCTTCAGGAGATATGTCAGTTGGGGTTTAACATTGACTTAGCACCTTAAAAAGAGCTTGGCGATGAGGATAGGAAGACACACACAAACTTCAGATAGAATTGTTTACTTGGGTCTTTTTCAATTATTTTAGTAAGGCATCCTCTTTAGGTTCAGGAGTTCCCTTATTTTGATCAAATTATTGGCTTTCAGATTATGAAGGAATAACAGGTGCTTGTGTTATTCTTCCACTCCTTGTAATAGCATTAAATTCATCACCCAAGTGTCTCAAATCAATAATAACATAGTAGTAGTCATTTTGGATTGACCTCCCTAAGGAAGGTTGGCCAACTAAAGGTGAGCAATTTAAGGAGACGGACTTCCCTAAAGAAGGTAGGTTCACTTAGGAGTAGTGGTAATTACTCATAGGCATAATATCAGTTATGAGATAAGTTGAATCCCCTTCATCAAATTCAACTAGAATTACATTCATATCATGTTCAGGAAGGGGGTTGGTGCCAATGTTTTTAGTAGGCAAAAGAAGCTCATCAACATCAATTAGGTCTTGAATCTTATGCCTAAAGGCCTTACAATTGTCTGTTTTATGGCCAGACCCTTAATGATAGTCACATCTCTCTGAAATATTGATGTTTTTAGGTAGAGGATTAGGAATGGGTTTCAGCTTCAAAGGCTTGAAGGCCTATTTCTTTAAAAATTCTTTGACCACACCCCCCCCCTATGTTGGTGAACTCTCTTCTCTTGATTTGGATGGGCTTGCCGGCTGAGATTACATTGACTCTGCCCTCTTTTTGGGTAGCATTGGTCTTTTTGAAGCGAGAGGATGAGATCTGGGTATCATCCTTGAAGAGGACAGAGTCAACACCATCTTTAAAGTGTGTGCCAACATTCACCAAGGCTTTGAAGTCCGAATGTTACTGTGTTATCAATCTTTGTCGATACATAGGCAATAAGTTCTTGATGATGATGTTAATCTATTCAAAATTTATTGGCCTGTTTACCATTTGGGAGGCCTTCTTCCTCCATCTAGTTATGAAAATAGAAAACTTTTATTTTGGAAGCTATTTAGTTATTTCCAAATCCCTCCTTTTAACATCAATTTCTTTATTATAAAAGTATTTCTTTACAAATTCATTACAGATAGATTTCCAGGTTAGTTTCTTGGAATTCTCTAACTAAATAAACCACTTCATAGCTGTACCAATAAGTGACTATTGAAATAGTTAAGCAAGGAGCTCGTCTTCAATGCCCAAAGGGCGCAATATGTTATCATAGATCCTCGAGTGAGTGTTCAGGAAAGAAGAGCCATCAAATTTCTCAAACACGGGCAACTAGAATTTGGGAGGGGAAGGGGGGAGCTTAGCATTTGGGAATGAACTCAGGGCTTTTACATCAATGACCTTCTCTTTGGTTTTGATAGCATCGAGGGTTTTCTACATTTCCTCATACAGTTTCATCATGGTCGGTAGTAAAAGATCAGTTGAGGCTCCTTTTTGGAAAGGATCCGTGAGAGGGGCAGTCTAGGTAATGGTTCCATGGTTAGTTTATGGAGGTAAGATGATCACATCTTTAGTGATAGGTTCTTTACTCAAGTTAGAAGAGGTAGATGCATGATTATTTTGATAGACCTCGATCTGGCTCATCAATACTTGAACTTTGCCTATGATAGTCTACTATTGGGCTTGCATCATAGCAGTGACGGTCTCTTATTGCTTTCTGAATGCATCAACTAGTAGTGCAACAACATCAGTTGGTGGACCAGGTGGACCATTAGGATCAACAACAATGGTAAGGTTAAGGGTGTTGCTGTCTCCAGTGTTCGACATGTTAACCTTTGGACAGAAAAAGGTAAGGTATCAACTTTTGCAAAGTTGGGCTGATAGCAAGTAGGAAAGTATGAAAAAGGGTAAGTTTTTTTGGAGAACTTAATTTGAAATAGTTCACTTTGTCCAATTTCATTTCTTTTTATACAGTGATGCGTGCATGTATGTATGCATGAATAAAAGGGTTTCATGATGACAATTATAATCAGAGTCTTTTAGGCACATGGGGCCTAAAGTCAACACTGATCATTACTTGAGAGCTTGGTGGTTTAAAGGCTCCCCAGTAACTAGAGGTGCAACATACCTAACCACGTGTGAACCAAGGAGGTTCGCGTGGATCCAATGGCTACGTGCAACCTCGCTATCCAAACTAAAAGGATCAGAGGATATGCCTTAGAATTAGATGATTTCACTATAAACAAAGCAATCTCAATGAGGGAAGCTCACTCGATGTTACTCTCTATCCGGGTTTTTCCAAAAGTAAGAGAGCATGTGAAGTGATGCATGAAACCTAATTCAATACATTCTTAAGCCAAAATAATTTTTAATAAAAAAATAATCCACTTAGTTTTGCCAGTTTCAAATGTTCCTAGTGGAGTTACTAGCTTTGATGCCCCGTCCAAGCCAGCGGGATTTCCCAGAACACCTTTGAGTTTATGGCTCAAGGAAACCAACCACGTAGGGTAAGATTGCACATGGTGTTATGGTTATGGGTAGGTCCCACTTAGGTACACTCCATATGTGTTCGTTACTGTGCACGTGTGATGTGTTAGAGTCGCTACTCAATCTTTAAGAAAAGATACTTTCCATTAAGTGATTAAGGAACCAGTTTGAACTCCATTTAGAAAAAAAATGTGACTATTTACCCAATTATTTTGGAAAAGACTAGTCCTCGAACCATAGTTGGGTTTGGGGATTTATTAATTTGATAAAAACAATTAAAAAAAAAGATTTTACCAATTCTAAGCAGTTTTGGCTTAAGAAAAAACACACATGGTTCCGGTTAAAATTGAATTTTCATGTATGCCTGGCATACTTTGTGATGAATGAGTAGATAAAACATGCCAATCGTGATGCATGACAGGATTAATAACATGCATGCCGGAAATAAATGGAAAGTGATAAAGGCAAAAAAAAAAAAGGTAAACATAGGTCCTTCCTCTAGCCTAATTTGGGTTCTAGAGAAGGCACACATCACCAAAAAAAGTGATAAAACATAATTACATTAAAATTATAACAAACACTGGGGATCCTTTCTCCAATGTAAAAGGATCTGGGAAAGGCACATGTTTCCCAAATTAATTACAAACCTAAACGAACAATAATAATATAATGGAAATCCAATAACATAAAATATAATAACAATGGAAAAGAATTAGAACATATCAAGAACATAATAACAATACAAAGGAAAAAATAAAGAAACTAAACTTTTGGAGTTGAAGTCTTATGAATAGACTTGTCGGCATATCCCTTTGAATGGGAATCAAATCCCACTCCATTCTCCCTTCTCACAAAGGATGGTGTTGTTATGAAAATATTGGGTTAGTGGTTTGGTTGGTTTAGAAGCTAATTCATTTTATTAATAAAAGAAATAACCGAAAAGGCTTTTAACCAATTCTGTTTTGATTAATGTGAATTGCTTAGTTAATTTTAAGGCTTTAATTTGATTTATTTCAGACAAATGAAGTTTGATATCATCAAAATTGTCTAATTAGATTTAGGGCTTAATTTAGAACCAAAAGAATGAGAAATATTGTATCGTATTTAACTTTGACTTGCGAGGCTTCGGAACTAGTTTGTCTGAAGGGTTGATGAATTTGGAACGAGTCTTTGTTGTGTATTTTTAGGTGTTTTAGGTGGTGTCTGAAAGTAATTTTGGCAGAGAAACTCACTCTAATTAATCTGGAAAAGGTCCGAAAAAAGATCCCTAAAATTCACCTGAAATGTCGAATTTATAGAAAATCGTGTCGAAAAATGTTAGAAAATTAGGACCATGTGTTTGGGCCAAAACAAAATCATGGATTTGGGCCCAAATGCATGGACCTGGATTTCTGGGTCTAATCTAGTTTGTTTCGTTTTGGTTTTTGGGTTTTCTAAGTCCATTTGAGGTCCGATTTGAGTGTAATTTGAACCTATAGACTCGTATTAATAGGTCCAATCTTATGATGTAAAAATATGGATTCACAAGTGTTTATAGGGGTTTTCATTATGTTAAAGGCCTAAGGCAAAGGGATCTTAAGTCCCTCTTATCTTTTTGTTTGCTATGGAATATCTCACTAGAAGCTTGAAATTGATGTCAGAATGTAGGGAGTTCAAATTCATCCATGACATTAGATCTTAAACTAGTGAACCTATGTTTTATGGATTATTTGATGTTGTTTTGTAAGGCGTACAATAGTTCATTGAGGTTTATTATGAATGTGTTCAAAGATTTTTCCTTGGTATCAGGATTAGAGGCTAATGTTAACAAACCATAAGTCTTTGTAAATAGGGTTAATGAGAAGGAGAAAAAGGAAATTTTGAATTTGATAGGATTTAGTTCAAGGTCCATTTAGGTATGGCTTTGTTGCCTACTAAGTGGAGTAAGAATGAAGCTCATGTCACTTTTAGGAAAATTATGGCTCGCATCTAAATGTGGTCTACTAAGCATTTATCTTTAGCGAGGTATGCTCAACTAATTAATTTAGTTCTTTTATCATTACAAAAATATTGGAGCACTATATTTATCCTTACCCAAAGTTTTATTAAGAATTTGAGAAATTACATAGAGCTTTTTTATGGGTCAAGATTTAGGAAAAAAGAAAGTTCCATTTGACTGGGATTTTATTTGTTTGCCAATGAAGTTTGAGGGTCTTGATGTGAAGAATTGTAGAGTTTGAAACCATTATGATGTCATGAATTTTATTTGGGCTATTGCTTTAAAAAAGGATAGTCTATAGTTTAAGTGGGTGAATGGCATCTACTTGAAGAATGTTACTTTGTGGGAGTATAATCTTCCTAAGGATTGTTCATGGAATTAGAAGAAATTAATGAGCTTAAGGGTTGTTATTAGTGTGTTTATTGATGAGAATTATGTATGGCCTGGAAAAATGAATGAGAAGTGATGTGTGGTGTATGTCCATAGGTCTTGAATGGAGCTTCTCTAGTTATCTTGATATTAGCCTGTAAAGTAGAGAAAGGTCAGGGGTGGTCGGACAGGTGTCCGGCGTAAACCCTTCTATGATCAAGTCAGTTTGATAGAGGATTTGAGAGATCTCTCAGAAATGGATTGAATGTAGCTTTTAAGTGTTTAGCTTATCTTACCTATATGAGGCATTTTGAGGGGTATTTATAGGGTTGAATCCCTATAGCAGGGACATGTGTCTGCTTTAGGTAGACTACATAGTACCCTTGATGAGACTGTGACATGATCAGAGGGTTGATGAGTGATATTGATGGCTATCTTTGTCAGATGTCCAGACCCCAAAGGCTAACAAGCCAGGTCTCGAGGGGTTCAGGGAATGATTAGCACACTTGCAAGACTTGGATTAATCATGGACCCCTAGTTGGTCTTGAACCAAACTAATGTATGGCCATATTAGTAGTCCCCCCCAAAGTGTCAGTACTCAAAGGCTTCGTGGCTCAACAAGTGCTTGGGAAGGATCTACCGAACCTGGTATAGGAAGCCCCTTATTTGAGCTGGCTATTTTGAATTTCAAAATTCAAATGGAGGGATGCCAAGAGTCTCATGCCATTTCTGAGTTAACTGGATGTGACTCTTCACTAATCTTCGCATGATTTAGCCTGATCTAGATGGGACCATTTCATTCTCCTAGAACGGTGCCTTTATTACTACCAATTATGTCTCACCATGTGGTAAAGTGATTTGGCATATTTATGTTTAGCAATAAAGGGTTAAATGATTACCGACTGCCAAGTGTCATCAGGTGTTATTTCACCTTGAAATTTAATGCCTTTTGGGGATATAAAAAAGCCTACTTCTCTCTTCACTTTCAACTTTATAGATTTTGATTCTCTCTTCTTCTATTCTTTCTATATTCTTCTGCATTTACTTGCTTTCTTCAACTTTCTTCTCTTTTCCTTTCTGTTCTTTTGCCTTGATCTATTCTCATGGCTCTTCCATAGAAATAAAAGAATCATTTCCTTGAAGTTGAGAAGGCTCAGAAGCAAAGCAAGGCCCAAGATATTGCTTCTTATATAGATGGCACAGTGAGGCCTTATATGAATGATATTACTCCCATGACCTTCAAATTTGGTGCATTCATAGAGAACATGAACTCCATATCTAAGTATATCCATGTTAGTCGTCCTTCTCTGGAGGCTAGGATTTTCTCGACCAATATGAGAGTGGAGATGGCTAAGAGGGAGGGGGACTATGTTTGGTATCACGACCATCTTATCAGGGGATTACTCTTCCTTCCCTCTACTTTATTTTGTAAGTGCTTTGATTACTTCCAAGTAAATCCAATGATGATGACGCCTAACTCGATTAAAGACCTACATTATTTTAAAGTGGTCTATTATGTGCTAGGAATTACTGATCCCAATGCCAAAATGTTCCATGCCTTCTTCAACTTGTCCCTCTCTAGTGAGACATACATCTGGTGTTTTCAGAAGAAACCCTTGCTAGCCCTCTTTGAGACCAAGGAGAATAAAATGGATGACTGGAAGAATAAGTTCTTCTCAGTGAAGGTGTTAAAGCCCATTAAGGAGGGCTTTGGATTTCCAGAAGTGTATAGGGGAAGGCCTAAGGTTGAAAATTTTGAGAAGAACTTGAGCCTTTCTAATGCCTAAGGCATTCAAATTCTTGCCTCCTGTCATTGCTCTTTCGACTGGAGCCTTATTATGAGTTCCTCTTTTCTTCGCCATGCTGATGGGGCCTTCACACTACCTCGCAATGTGTAAAGGTCTTCAAGTAGGTCTTCATTATTAGTTATTTGTCTACTTCTACTTCCTCCTCTTCTTTGTTGGCCTTATGTTGCCTACAGAACCTCTAGCGAATAAAAAGGCCAAAGCTATTTTGAAAGAGGCCATCAAGGCGATGGTTGAAGCTTTTCCTGAAGAGAAACTCCTTATTCGCCCTGTTGACAATAAGGCCTTTCTACCCATGCATTGCTTTCAGACCGGGCTCTTGAGGATGCAAACCCAAAAGGAATAAGAGGCTGTTGTAGCCTCAAGAAACTAGAATGTGGAGGAATTCCTATACCGGTATCTGAAGAACTTCATGGTTGGGAAGGAGGACTTGGACTCTTCATCAGAGCATGATTCCACTATACTCGCCCTTGCAGCTGCTGAAGATGAAGATGAGAAAGTGGTTGGGCCTGCTGGGGGCGATGCTAAAGATATACCCATGGAGGATCTTCCTAAGGAGGAGGTCCTTGATGCACCCCTAGTTTGGAAGAAGGGGTAGAGCAGTATTGCCGACCCTTCTAAAGTGGTTGTTGTTACCACTATAAATTCGGCACCAGTGGCTGAGGAAAGAAGACTCAAGAGGCTTCTCAAGGGGACTATAGAGGCGAAGAATACTGGAGTTCGAGTGGAGGAGGCTCCTTTCTAGCTGGGAAAATTGAGGAAGCACCACTTGAACATTCTGTGTGATATGGTCGACGGGCTCGTGAGGGACCATGCTACGTTCGCTTAAGTGCATGGGCAATTCATGAGCTTCTTAGATAGGTTGGCCTTCAATCAATGTTCTTTCAACAAGTTGGATACCTAATACTACCACCATATCCATGTGGTGAAAAATGGAACCCTACTATTTCAACAATACAAGAACTTCACCAAGCTTCAGCCTTCTTAAGCTTTCCAGAATTTGGCACAGTGGAGCACTCTCAACCTTGAAGAGCTATGAAGGTTTTGGCTAAAGTGCTAACTCAAGGTCCTAAATCTCATCCCCCTTCTAAAAGGTTCTCAGCCCTTTAAGGTATGAAGTTAAAAGTTTTTATTTCTTCCTCCCCTACACCTTCTCTTTTATTCTTATTTTATTAATGTGGCTTTGTTTGCAAGGGATAAGCCAATTGGTGAGAAGGAAGGATAGGCTAGGGGGCTAAGACTGAAGGGCGAATACGGAGTCGCACAGCGAAAGCAGGAAAAACTGTCCATAATTTTCCAGCAATATATATATATATATATATATATATATATGCAAAAATCTGATGTTACTCGATTTTTGATTTTCCAAACTTTTATGAAACATTTACTATGCCAAAACACTTTTGACATGGTTGGGTTTAGATATTCATTAACTCTTTAAAAAATTACTAAACCCTAAGATGGACCCATATTCAACATCAAGGATCTTTCCAATTATTGTGCAAAACACAATGAAACAACGAAAGGTTAGAATGTGTGATATACCTCAACTCCCTCCCTCATTTAGTTCCCTAAGTGTGAAGCCTCTAGTTCGACTAACACCGAAGCTATCCCTTGGCTTGTGTCTCCTTTCCTCTTTAAAGAAACATAAATCCTCTATTTGTTGCCCAATTTGTTGGTTCTTGCTTCTTGCTTTAGAATTTGAGACCTTAGGGATTGTGTTTGGACTTTGGTTGAGAACACAATTGAAAATTTAAATTTGCTCTCACTAGTTCTTGAGAGCTTCTCTCTCTAACTTCTTGAAGAAGAAAAAGAATAGTGAAGAAGATTCAAAGTCTCTTCTTATCCAAGTGTGGCTAGCCACTTTTGAAGACTATTGCCTACTAATTTGACCATATCACTTTCCATGAAACTTC
>CAOJBK011468251.1:0-11866 GCA_948294925.1 Codiaeum variegatum | reverse complement strand
TTTTTTATTTTAATTATAAAAATACGATTGTTCAAAAAAAAATTATAAAAATATTATTTTTTTAAATATATCATATACTCATAAATATATTTTATATATACATATATTTTAGAAATATGACATATTTTTACAAAATAAATTTTGGGATGAGTAATTTAAAAAAAAAATCTAAAAATGATAATATTTTTATAATTAATTTCTTTTTGGTATTTATTTTATAAAAAATCTAAAATTTTTATCCACATTCAATACATCAGATACTCTTATACAACTAAAAAATAAGATATTAGATTTTTTAAAAAATTAAGGACTAATTTGCCTTTTTTAACCTAATGAAAATACGCTAATTTACTTTTCATTCAAATTATTCTTGTCTCAAGTGTAGGTAAGAGTTTTCCTTATATCATGCCATGCTACTCTGTCTAAAATAATAGTAATATTTTGAAGTTAATAGTTTTCTCCCATGATTTTGAAATTAATATTTAAAATAAAATATTTTTTACTTTAAAATTTTTAAAAAGTATGCAATATTATGAGCAAATCAGGTATAATCTGATTGATCTTCTCATCATCTGTATAACGTGTGAAAAATGGAACATCTCATAGTTGAGTCTTCCAAATCACATGAAAAGATTATCCCATGTTGTGTAGCCTACACAAGGTTACGTCAAAAAAAATATTATTATGTATGAATAATATCATTATATTCATTTTAAAAAATACTTTCAAAAAATTATACTTTTACAATTTTTTTATTATATAATAATAAAAATTAATGGTCAAAATATTATCTAAAAATTCGCAAAAAGTCAAACACCAAGTAGAGGAATTGATAAATAAATTAAATTAAATTTATATAATTGAGTTAATAAAATTGATTATTTTGTTAAAAATAATAGAATTTTAAGTTAATTAAGTAATACAATATTTTTTTTAAAAAATTAATTTTTAGGTTGGTTATATATTTCATTTATCCGAACTAGTCACATTAATAGATATGAAAAGGTGAGTTAGAATATCTCCATCGTTTAATGGGGAGAAACTCTCCCTGCTAGGGTTTGAATTTTTTCAATTCAGACGACATATGGCCACTAACCAACCGCCTCTGATAACTCCAACAGTAACAGCAGATCTAGCCCATAAAACTCAGAATGTCAAAATGGTTGCAGTTCAGCCGATGACTCGCTCATCACTAGCCTTTCAATCACTATTGTTGGCAGCTCCTTTTGATCCAATGTTAGAGGAGCACATCACTACACATCCGAACACGCTAAAAATTGATTCTCCATGTATAGATGTTGATTTCATATACAAACGAAAAATATTTGTTGAGGTAGCCAAAGGACTGAATTCCTCTACATTGCTTCCAATTGATTTTGGACTCAAATCTAACATTGTTCTGATTGATAAGGGAGGCTATGTTTATGTTAAAATTAACCATGAAATTTACAAGTAACAATTAGCCAGGTATGAATATGCTCTTATTGCAAGGATTGTTCTCATGAAAGGTGATTCCCCATGGAAACTTATTGAGTTAAAAAAGAAATTATATGTGGTTTGGAAACTAGATGGAGATTGGAAGCTGACCTCCTTAGGTCGTGGATTTTATCAAGTGCTATTTAATTCGATGGAGGATAAAGATCGCATATGGAGGATGGGTTCATTACCTTTAAATCCATGAATTATTCACTTACAGTAATGAGTCATGATTTTGATCCTCATGAGAAAAAATCTACACATACTCAGGTTTAGGTGAGGTTTTATTGCCTCACATTAGAATATTGGTGATGTACCTAAATTTGAATGTATTTTCTTGAGCAATTTATGATAAATATCTACTAAATTTTAAAGATTAATGCCAAATTATATACTTTATTTTAGTTAATTTCTATTTTGTTCAATTTTATGTTTTCTTTTAGTATTTTGTAGTTTTGCTAGCATATTTAGAATAAATTGGAGAAGAATGATGTTTGAAGATGGATTCATAAACTTGGGAATCAAATGATTGAATTTTGAAGCTTTTTTTTAGGCGACAAGGAGTGAAAAAGAGAGATTTTAGTTTTGTACAGGCGATGCTGAAAATTCTACAAAGGTTGTGGTAGGAAATTCAAAGCTGTCTAAATTGTGCTGAAAATTCTGCACAGTCAAGCTGGAAATTATGCACAGACTGTGCATAATTGTACCTACAAAATTGCCAAGATTTTTCTCTATTTTTCAGCTTTTGAAAGGTATTTTAGGCAAGGAAAAATCCATAGAAAAATTCTAATTTCAAGAGATTAAGAGAGCCTTCATCATTAATCACAAAAACACTAAGGGTTAATTGCATAAAAAATTACAAACTTTCATTAAATTTGTGAAGGTATTACAAACTTTAAATTTTGGCATAAAAATACACAAACTTTAAATTTGGGTATAAAAATACACAAACTTTAAATTTTTGACTAAATTGTCTTGAAATCGGAATTTGATACCAGCTCATTTGTCGGTGCTAGCGTGGATTACCACATAAGATATATGTGATGATATGGCAGTACACGTGTACTGCCACTTGGGATCTCTCATTTTGACCAAATGATTTAATTTAATCCTTTTCCCTCACTTAATCTAACTTTAACTAGTTTATATAATAATTAATAACATTTAATTCAAAAATATCTAAACTTAAAATAAAAATTCATTTAATTAAAAAATATCTAAACTTAAAATAAAAATTATGCCAAATGTTTCTTCTAGACCTCATTATAAGTGTTCTCTCTCTCCTCCTCGTTTCCTTCCTCACCGTCGTCCGGTCATTCTTCGGATAATGGGAATTCCTTCGCACTAAACTCACCTCTCTTCAATCATCTCTATGTTCACTCTTCGACTCTGGTCACAAGGCTTAAAATCCTCTTCTTCACACTCTTCTTGCTTTTCTACTCTCTACTCTTCAATGCCTTCAGGCTCTCTCTCAGCAATACACTCTTTCCTCATTTCACCGCGATAAGCTTCTATTTCAGAGCAACCTTGATATTGCTTCATCTTCCCTCTCTAATCATCTCCATGACCTTAATTCCCTCTTAAAATCTAGAGTTCTCCATCAATCTACTGCTATTGTACTCTTACAGCCTGGTCTAGGTTCAGGCAAGGAAGAATTAACCCTTTTTGTAGGGATCTTTTTACCACATGACAGATTAGCGGTGTGGAGTTTAAAAGGAAAGCGTTAGATTCTCTTATTCAGATTCTAAATGACGATGAGAAATCAGCGAGTTTGGTTGGTAGAGAGGGAAATGTTGGTTATTTGATAAGCTTACTTGATTTAAGTAATCATCGATTGATTTACGAGCAAGCAATTTTGGATGTCTCTCTATTGGCTTCAGGAATCCATGAAGTATGAAAAGTTGTATTTGAAAAAGGATGATTGAGGCCATTGTTGAGAATGCTTGACACTAGGTCTGTTACTTTGAAAGAAAGGTTACAGTTGTTGTTGAAGAATCACAATAGATCAAGAGAATGGTTGGGCGATTTCCGCATACGGCTGCGTTTCAGGGCCTATACATAGAATAAACATTTGACATAATGTTTGTTTTAAGCTTTACATTATTTTAATTTAATGTTATTAATGATTATATAAATTAGTTAGAGTTAGATTAAGTGAAGAAAAAGGATTAAATCAAGTAATTTGGTCAAAATGAGAGATCCTAGTGTACTGCCACTTCATCACATATATCTTATGTGGCAATCCATGTCAGCACCGACGAGTGAGCTGACATCAGATTCTGATTTCATGACAATTTTGTCAGAAATTGAAAGTTCGTGTGTTTTTATGCCAAAATTTAAAGTTTGTGATATTTTTCACAAATTTGGTGAAAGTTGGTGATTTTTTTATGCAATTAACCCAAACACTAATTCTTGTCTCAAATATTGACTAATTGGATATTCTTGGAAGATTGGGAGCAAAAGACTTATTCATTCCAAAATTTTCAAGAGTTTTTATTTCTTAAACTTTGATTCTCTTTTATTTTGATTTGTTTTATTTTATTTCAAAAATTATGTTTGGAATATTATTTAGATTTTCTTTTTCTAAATATGAGTAGTTAAATCCTTAATCTAGGATTTGAGATGTAATTGCTACAATGGTTATTGTTCTTAATTTAATTTAATAGATTTGATTCTTTTCAATTGAATATTTTTAATTGATTTTGCTCTTAAAGCTAGGTTTAACTAGCCACTAAATTCTAGATTTTTGAGTTTATTTCAAAATTACGAGAATTGAGATTTAAACTCAGATTATGGAATCAATTAACTTAGAGATGGTAATACTTAGAGATAAAATTACTCTTATGAGACATTAAAAAGTAATTTCCAAATTTCTTAATGAGTTGTTTTTATTACCTAGTATCACAAGAGTGGTTAAAAGGAATAGATTGAATATTGGTAAATTGACCCGGGAGAGCTTTTTATTAATTTATGCCCAATCCCCGCCCGTCCCGCCCCACCCAAATGATTTTATATAATAATATAATAAAAAATTATAAAATATATTAAACTTACAACACATAAATATATTTTTTTTAACATTAGTCATTCATATTAATATAAATATAGATTTTAATCAAATAATAAGAATAATAATTAATATAAATATAAAATAAATATATGCATATTTATATATAAATATTAAACCCCCATCCCTGCTATTTTTTATATCAAGTTAACTCATAACCCACCTCATAACCCAATCAACCATTGACTAACCCGCTCTGTTCGAGTTAGGTCGGATCGGGTCCCCGTGGGTTCAGGTTAAATTCCCATCCCTACTAGCAATCACCTTTTCACTAAATTAAGGGATTTATAGTTAACTTGTCTAGTTGACTATTTGACCAGTCAATTAGTCAACTATATTAGGTTATTAACTAGTAGGAATTACCTTCAAACCTCAATTAACCACATCTAATATGAATTAAACTCACATTTCATGTAAAACTTAATTATTTTATGTGTTTTTCCAAGACCATTTCAATTAGTCAACCTTATTTGTATCTCATACAAAAGCTGACATAATTGAATTAATTCCTTTATGAATAAAACTTCAAGACATGCTACGGTCTTTGTAAATTTAATTACAAGTTTACTTCAATTATCATTAACAATAATTAACCTCTTTCATTAATTATCAATGATAATTTATTTCCAAGTCATGGGAATTGCTTTATGGTGTGTAACTTACTAGGCTCATATTCTAATTAACAATGGGGTAAAGAAAACTCTTTTCTTTCTTCCAAGTGTGTAATCCCCATTCCACACGTAGTAGCATAAGTCGAGAGTGACACCTATCATTACATATCATGACTACCTAATTAGAAATGAATGTCAGCAATCGTATCCTTGACATTGCATGGACCTCTCGATCATAATTACCATGCACTCAAATCCCTTCATTATGGATTCCCAATCGTAGTTAGAGTCATGGAATAGTTAAACCCTATATGCTAGATCATATGACTTCTATATGGTTCTAATTCTCGATAAACTGATTCCTACTAGAAACTCTTTCTAGTGAATCTTAACTACCTTGGCCAAGGATTTGAATATCAAGAACAACCAGAAGTCATAGGATTCCTTTCTTGTTTATCTAAGTTAATGAATCCTTTCTTGGAGATCACTTGTCTTAACATATCACTAATTATGGCTATCATATACTAACACTTGGATAGAATCGATATGTAAGTTGTAGCAAACCATAGCCACCCATATGTTAGATAATGTCACCTCAAGTCTAAGGATTATATGCATAATTATGATCTAGATGATAAGACATTGACTAGTGGATAAAATCCATGTATCTATCATCTAGTATCACTGTTCAACTTACTTATCACATGAGTATGTTGGCATGTTGTCACGACATCACATATATGTAGCATGAGACTCACTACCTCCATATTAATAAGTATCTATACTTGTCACGAATGACAATAGTGGTGATGGTCTTCCGGATTAATGATGTTCCTACCAATAATCCTATGACCATGAACATACTTTAAAGTCTATGGCAAAGAGAATCTGTCTCTCATATTCTCAAACTCTTTAAGAATAGATTCTCTTTCATGAGACTTAAGGAACATATATATGCATTTAATACTAAAATGAATGAATTCATTAAACGAAATATATATTAATTTCCATTGAGGGAATTTGATTATAAATATATATAATGTACTTAGATATTGGGCATACAATCCTAACACAACCCATAAAAATATTATGGTGTATAAAGCTCATGCATATAGTTTTATCAAAAATCAAATTATATGGATATGAGCGCCAAATCCATAGTTTAAAGTCCATTTCCACAGTGAGACTAACAATATGATACTAAATCTAGAGAAAAATCCAATGTGCATCTACAAGTAAAAATTTTTCACATCTTTATAGTGCATTAACTCCTTCCATTATTGATACCATGACTCATGAAATCCATCATTTCAACTCCAACCTTCTTATCTGTATTTATGACTTTTTTAAACCTTTTTACTAAGCACATATTATAAAAGTGGGCTATAGATCGGAATGTTATAGTTTCTCTGACAACCAACATCGCATCCCTCATCGATTCCTCAGTAAGTGCTTCCATGAAACCCATTTCTTTTAGTCTTTATAGATGATATGCAACCATTATATTAAACACCTACACAAATTATCCACTACTATTTTATATTACAGTCATATAGCCAAAGCATTACATCAGCTACTAAAACTTGATTTTGCTATGGACTTGACTATAGCTATAGCCTAAAACCATTAGTGTTATGATTTTTCTACTGTTATGACATAATATTGACAAATAAAGTAGAAAATAAAAAAACAATAAACAAAAAAAAGATAATTAAAAAAAGTTGCAAATTAGCCTACCTTTTTATTTATTCACATAAATGGCTATGAAATACTATTTATTGCAGCACAATGATTCTGGCCATAAAGTTGGCCTCATATTTCTCCAGGTCTTTATAGAAAGATATTAAAGAGTGTAGACATAGGCATTACATTATTGGTCACTCTTGTTCAAATGCTCCCCATTTAGTGGGAAAATACTTCAGCAAGCACTATCCATTGTTGTCCTTTCTTTTATTTGTAGTTCTCCTACTAGACTTAAATCTGTGATTCTTCTTGGTGCTAGTGTGGTATTAAGATTAGCCTCTTCCATAATATTGTGAACCTGTAGCTGTAGATCTTTAAACCATACTTGTTCTGGAACATGTATCTTTACGACATCTTCACTTTCCTTAGGGGATTTTTTTTTTCATATAACACCTTGGTTCCATAAGTACTAGGAAAATTCTTTATCACTAATATGTCCATAATCTGCTACAAGTATGCTTTGAACATGGCAGTTATAGCTATTACCATTTTTCCATGGTTAACTTAGTCACTAGATTCCTCCAAAATTACAATTTAAGCTATCGGCCTATAAGGCATGAAGGAGTTGGGTTTGAGTTGTATCGTCGCTTGTATCCTTGTCTTTTAAACTGCTCATTTAATCATTTTGATGGCTTTAGGGCTTCCGTCTCTCTCTCTCTCTCTCTCTCTCTCTCTCTCTCTCTCTCTCTCTCTCTTCTTTTGGTAATGAACTTGATAGGTCTAACATTAAAGTCATAGTACTTAACTTCTACAACATTCAAAAAGGCAGTGAATGACCATACTACCTCCATATCATTCCCTTCTAAAACATTAATAGTTGATGAAAGGAAGAAGGGATACAACAATTTGTATGGATTCAATTTCTTCCTAACAACATATTATAACAACAAAGAAAATAACTAGAGAATTTCCAATGGTGATTTCCATAGATAGAACTCTCATAGTTTGAGTAATCTCTCCAATGAAAGTTGAAACTGATACCTCTTTAGAAATCAGATCCTCTCTAGTTTTTCATATAGTGTGAAAAATTCTAAGCGGCATAATGTTTATTGCCAACCCATTTTCAATAAGAACCTTGTTGATTGGCCTTCTATTCTTATATGCTTTAACATATAAGGGCTTGATATATTATGTCATTTGTACTTATGGCTTTTCGAATAATACTTTCTTAGGTTGATTTGGACATGTCGATTGTATTATTACCCTATTAAGGAAGTCTTCCTCCCTAAGAATTGTTATGCACCAATCTTTAGGAATTTGAATTTCAATAGCATCCTCTTTCGCCAGTTTAGACTAAAAACTAACAAGTGCTTGAGGCTAAAAAATATCCATAGGGCATAGAAATTCTCTCAACCATGAAACTGTCTATAATTCTGAACTACAACTACTTACTATATACATTTCCTTCCAACTTGTAGGCATTATAAACTTATTAGTAACACTAGCATAAAATGGTTTAGAATAAAGTACCTTAAAATGAAACTTCCTAAAGACTCCCTCCTTAGAAACATCAGCTTCCTCAATAACCTTCCTTTTGAACTTACTCACGTTCTCCCTAAGAGAAAGATCTTATTATAAATTAGATTGTCTCCTAGTCTCAGTCTTTTGTCTTTAAAATCTTTATTTTTTAGTCATGGTGACTATTTTAGGGAATTTCTTATGTTCTGCTCTTTTCCACTGATGATTTAGGCTTAGGAATATCTTTAACATCATATGGCTTAGGCTTAAGAATTTATAGTCTATTACTCTTCTCCCTATGGATCACTGATGGACTCACATCTTTCTTTCTATCATCAATCAATATTAAAGATCTTACATATATTACTATAGAGTTTATAGTGGCCACTTGTGGAAATGGATCTTCATATACCAGCATGGCCTCTTTTTTCTTAAGAAATTTCAACACTCTCTTATTAATTATGTCTTATACCACATTCTGAAAACCCCCAACAAAAGTTAGTGTTATTGTTCTGAGAATTGTGATACTTATAATAGTCTTTGCTTTGATTTCTTCTTTTGTTGGAAACTTATGATCCACATGTAACTTGATGAATTTTTCAAGAAATCAAAGGTATATTGTTTTGTGTGTTACCGGAGGTTTGTGATTTCTTCCATGCCTTTGATGACTTTCTTATGCAGTGAGATAATAAAAAAATAAAAATATAAATATTGAAATATGTTAATTCTATGATACTGAAATCAATTCTCTAAAACCTATTGATTTTTAAAAAATACCTGGAATTAGGCATCCAAATCGTTGATTAGATTAGAATTTCTAAATTGAGCAAATTTTAAGATTTTATTTTATGTAGAAAATTATCAAAGAAATTCCAAAAAGATATAACAACAGTATTTAAATGACATATAGTAAAATCCTAACAAAAACGGGCTAAAACAGCAAAAGCTAAAATAGAAAAATAAGCCCAAAATTAAAAAAAAAAAAAAAAACACACACACACACACAAAAAATAAAAGGTTTAAACTTCAAGACTTCCAAAACATATTTAAATGACAAAATTTAGGCCTTGTACTAGGACATTATGAGTAAACCTTATAACTCATCTAAATCTCTGAACAAGTTTCGATTTGATATATTATGGACCTCGTAACTCATATGTAGCTAAAAGTTGTAGCCCTTCAAAGTTTGGCATTTTCTGTCATAATCTCAACGCTCCAAATAAGCTAAGGCATGCTCTTCAATCTTCTAGCTCGCATCACTTTCTAACTAGCACATACATCCACAAGAACCAATACTATTTAGATTTGCCATAACAATTTTAAGATTCATGACTTATTGGTTATATGCATATATAGTTGCTCCTCCTATGGCTTTCCTTCTATAACATTTCTTCATACTATGTGACCTTAGCAATTAGTTCATAGAAATCCCTAAAGTTGATTACCCATAATTTCTTCCTGAGTTCTATAACTAAGTCTTTTTATGTCATTTGAACAAACTATGTTCAGTAAGAAGATTTTACAACAGTTCTTGATCTCTTTGAACCTTGCTATAAACCTATTTGTAGTCTCTCTGACCCTTTATGTCACTCGAGATAATTCTACATTGCACACTTTAGGCTTAACTCTAAAGAACTAAGTATGAAATTGACACTCCATTTTCTACCAAGTAGTATAAATTCCTAGGCAGTATAGTATACGAGGTAAAAGTTGCACTAGTTAAAGAGTTACCAAACAACTTAAGCCTAAAGTTGGAGAAATTTCTATGACTAGCCAACTCCGCACACTATATAACGAATCTAGCGATGTGTTCTAAAATGGATTAACCATCTATTCTAAAGAATAAAGTGAATATGGAATTATGTATCATCTAGGATAAGGATTCTCCTAACTTATAATATTTGGATTTAGCTTGTGAAATTCTAGATGGATGATTTTTATGAGGCCATATCCATAAAATCCTTATACAACATCTCTCATAAAAACCTGTCCACTAAGTATTTGTTATAGAATGACATGTTGTTAACTCTTATTACTAGTTGACATCACATCCCCTAACACTTCACTAGATGAACCTGCATCAAGATTGTAGAGAGTAGGATTGATAGTAGAGTTAGAGTTAGTATGTAATTATGGAATGGTGTTCATGGGATGGTCAATAAGAGTTGTCCTTGATTCTTCTCTCATGTAAGGAGGAAGATAGCATTCATTATGGCAGTGGGAATCACCAGCCTCTTATGGAGCAACAAAATGCCTCCTGAGTTCTTCTAAGGACTACTTAATAGGCCTTTTGCAGTAGCCTACCTATAACTTTATGGTGGAGTGAATGTATTAGCAAATGTTCTAAGGGTTTTACTCATCTCCTCCATTATTTTTTAAGTGTACTTACTAATTTTTTCAATATCTTTTTCTACCATAAGTTTTACAAGTTGAGATGCATTACCTTAGATTTTAGCAACAAGATTTGCTAGAATTTCTAACCCAGACATGTTGTGTTGGTGAACTAGCAAAGAAGAATCCAACCCACACTCAATTTTCTCGACGAGCTATGGAACAAATTCTTCATGCTCTATTACTGCAATGTCATCCTATGGCTCTTAAAACCAACAACAATTTCTTTTCTAAAATTCTTTATTTTTTGTTTCATGAGATTAGATCTTTTTAAGTGTGCTAAAAATTGTTTGGCAAAATTTTGGATCTGATATGCTCATGCTACGTGCAGGTGAAGGTTTATGAACCTGAGATGCGGCATCTAACTTCTAAAAATCAAACGATTATAAATTTTCAGGCTTTTTACTACAATAGGTCTAAAATCTCAAGGGAAAAAAAAAAGAAAATTAAACTATAGAAATAATTATTGAATAGATGTGGTAAAAGAAACAAATTTTATTAATGGTGAAAGCATCTTGATTATAGATATTTGTAGAAAAATACAAAGGATGTAAATTTTATTTTTAAAAAAAAGGATGAAAAGTTGATGGGGTTGTTCAGAAAGATGCAGGGCCTATTGGGTGGTGAAATAAGTGTGGTGGAACTTTCATTCATTTTCCAATAAATAGTGCTTAGGGGTGGGCAAAACCGAACCAAACCGAAAAAAATTTTGATTTTTAGTTTATTGGATATTTGGTTCGGTTCGATTTTAGTATATAAAAGAATTCGATTTTCATTTTTCAGTTCGGTGTTACCTTTTTTTAAACCGAACCGAAAACCAAAAAACTGAAATTTTTAAACCCTATATAAATTAAAACCCTAGGTATATAAACTTTTTTTTCTCTCGTCTGTCACTCACACACACACACTCAATCACTGCTACCGTTTCTCTCATTCTCTCTGACTTCTCTCTAAGTTCCTTACTTTCTCTCTCTTCGATATGTGAGGAAAACTGCTTATTTTTCAGATAATTTTCTTTATTTCTTCTTGAAATCATCTTGATTTCAATGATTTTTTGGAAAAATGCGATGGAAGCTAACTTTTTTTTCTTTTGAATATGTTAGATAATAACTATTTGATC
>CAOJBK011468040.1:0-11374 GCA_948294925.1 Codiaeum variegatum | reverse complement strand
ATATGCATGACAATCGCATAAAGCAATATAAGTGAAAAAGAAATCAGGAGTCCTTCTTCTAACTCATTTTAGATTTTAGGGAATGCACATTTCCCCAAAGAAAGCATTAAATTATATTACAAAATAAATCAATAATCAAGGGATCCCCTCTCCAATCCCCATATCTGGAAGAGACATACATTCCTCAATACAAATCTGCAATTAAAATAGCAATAACATGAAATAATTAAAAATACAGCAAATCAAACAACTAATAATAACAAAACTAACAACAAAATAAATAACAATAGAATGAATAAAGGATAAAAGAAATAGTTTGAGTTGAAGCCATTAACTGACTTACCGACGTATCCCATTGCATTGGAATCAAACCCTAGGCCGTTCTCTCTTATCGCAAATGGCGGGAGTTGTTTGGATAACAAAGTGAGTGGTTTGGATGATTCAAAAGGTAACAAATTTTAGTTAATAAAATTGTTAACCGGATAATCTATTAATCAATTCAGTTGTGATTAATAAAAAAATGATTTTGAGGTTAGATAACTGCTTAAGTTCATTTTAGGGCTTAATATGATTCATTTTTTAAGAAAAGTGGAATTTTGATTTAAAAAATGCCTTAATTCAAATTTAATAGGCTTAATTAATTCAAAATTTAAAATGAACAAGAATACTATACCTTTGTTACCTTTTGTTTACGGAACTTTGGAACTGACTTCTCGAAAAGTTTAATGAATCCGAAGCATGCCTCTATTGTGTTCGAAGAAGATTGTTAAACGGCTATCTAAACTAGAGTTGTGAGAATTGAACCGTGGAATTGATTGAAAGTGAATGCCTCTTGTGAATTCTAAAGTTTTTGGTAATTTTAATTCGGTTTAGAGTGAATTTTGGTGTTTATACCAAAATCATAGAAGAAATTTATCTATCTTTTCCCTAATGCTAATATGTCAAACAGGATGATGTTCCATATCCTTCATGATATGCCATATGTAATTTTGCATAGGATATTGCTTTCTGTACCTTATCTCCTATTTTGATTGTTTTATCAACTATCACAATTAAAATATCAGTTTATAAATTATCTTTCAGTAATTTGGCAAAGAAATTATTTTTATAAAAAAAACAATGAATTTTTTAACATCTCAAAATACTTGTCCACTACAATAAATAAATAAAAGTATTTGTCCATTTTATTCTTATTAATTGAAAGTTTAAAAAAAAATTTATATATATAAAAGTGATAATCTTTTGGAGATGGAAGAACAAATATTTTTTCTTTTAATTAATATTTAAAGAGCTCAATTAGCAGACATATTACACCTATACCTTTAAATTATAAGTTCGATTCACATCTTGTTGTAATTGTCAAAAGAAAATCAACTTTTGAAATACACGTGTAAAAAGCAATTCTCTAAACTAACCAAAGTGACTTTAAAAACCTAAAGTTCAAACAGAACAAGAACAAGCAAAACCCTAACTAATCAAACAAAAAAAAAACATAGTAACCAAAACAATTAGAAATCTTGGACTAAGGGTTTGAAGAGAGAAAACAAAATTTTAGTATAGAAAATAATTTCAGAATAGACAAAATCATGTTACGTTATAAAAATTGGAATTAATCAGAACTTTTGATATGCATAGATATCCTAATCTTTAAAGTTTCAACATGATTAATTATTGTTCTTTGGGGATATTATTAGTTATTGTTAAATAAAAAATCGTAAATTAGAAAATAATTTTTGCAAAAAAATATTCTATACGAATGAAAATTTCACCGAGTAAGATAACCATCAAAGCTGCTTCTAGAGGGAAATCCTACTTAAAAAATATCAGATTCAGCTTTGGGATCAGATTCAGTTATCAGCAGCAATTTTTTTTTAAAACATTATAAAGTGCTACATCAGAAAGTTCTTTTGTAAAAAATCAATTAATTCAGATTAAGGGAAATATTTAGAGAAACAACTAAAAGAAAACACGGTTATGATACGCAAAAGCCTTTTTTTTTTCACTGAATAAAAATGGAACTTGGAATTTATAGAGAAAACAATAAAGGGCCTGACGGTCCAAGTTCTTTCCCCAAAAATCAGAAAGCATGACGTGATTATAAACATTCAAAAGAATAATTTTTTTTTTTCTTTTTACATTAGGAAAGGAGAAGTAGCTGCTCCAAATGATTCGAAATATGGGGCACACAGCAAGTGAGAAGCAAATAGATGGCAAAACCCTAGGAGATGCTGCATAAAGAACATTGTGATAATGACATTCTTAAGCTTGCTACGAATGGAAATGTTCAACCACTTGCTTAGACAATACATACAGTTACTAAAGTACATGGTCTAGTACACAAGTGGGCTTACCCCACTTATCCACTTATTATACCCACATACAGATAGGAGATCCGTTCCCATCTAGTAACTGCCAATCGCCCCAGCTAGCAGTGAATTGTCACATATGCTCCACCTATGTTTTATTTTCTAGCAGTGAATATTCCTAACGCAAACTTCTGTTGTTACAACGTAGTTTTAACTCATCAAAGGTGAAACAGTGGATGGAAAAGTCTTTATATGGACAATAAAAGACATCAAACTTTATAGGCGCCTGTACAAATCTGTACCCAGTTCCATCAATCTAGCCAGCGGTTATAAATCACGTCAACTTAACCTACCCTCATTCAGACACTCACCTATAACATGTCGCAATTGGAGCATCTTCTCCCTTGCCGACTGCCATAAATGAGGATAATAAAGAGAATGTTAGATTTAGATATTTAAATCTGTTAGTACTTTAGCATCTCAAAAAGACAGTTAACTAGTATAATTTTCAGAAATGAAGGACCTAACCTGCTAGCATAAACTGAAAAATACATAAGTAATTAAATAAATTTAGAGGATCAAGCACTCACATTTATGTATCATAAGAAGTGCTAAATGTCAAGAATAGCTCATATGAGAGACCCACAAATGAAGGTTCCAAACACAAACACGTATGTATAAGGCTTCCTATTAGCATCTCAACATTGTGAAATGTGCCAGACCAATGAATTTCATATATAAGGCCATATTTCCAGAGAGATTCAGGAGAACAATGTAGGGTGACAATTTATATAAAAGCATAAAGTGCTCATATGATAGGAAAGCATGCCATTGACATTGCCTATAAATAGAAGCAGAAAACTTGCCTTGTGCACAGCTGTAATTCTTCTGCTTGCACCATTGAGCTGTGCTTCTATGGCTTCTCCTGTTTTCATTAAAAGCTTCTGGTGAGATGCCTCTGCAATTAACAGGTAAACTAAAATGAGTATCAAGTAAATGATGTCCTCTTCAACTCAGCTTGTAATTCCACCATATCAAAGCCAATGATATAAAGTCGCATAGAATTCCAACCATGCATCCAAACTTCTTTCCCGCAAGGAATTGTATATCACATCAATTAAAGGAGTGCTTCAGTTAAAGTAGCATTAGAACTCCACGGGTGTAACAAAGTCATGGTACTAGGAAGAGAATTATAATGTATATGCTTGTCACCAATCTGCCACTTGCATGCCATAACCAAACATTTTGGCGAGTCAATGGAAGTATTTCATCCAAAGTGTTTCATATTCCCAAAATCATTCATATGTAATGAAAAAATTTGCAAATTGACTATTTTGTGCCAAATATACAACTCAACTCAACAAAGCCTAATCCCAAGCTAATTGGGATCGGCTATGTGGATTCGCTTTCTACACTCGGGGCGATCGTTAATTGGGATCGTGAACCATATTTTGTGCCAAATATCATATGACTAATTTCAAACCTTCAACAGAATTAAAAGCTTTATGGAAAAGCTTTTCAGATCATCTAATCAAACTGAAATCTCAAATATGACAGATGTTACCAGTACATATATACATCTATCCCTCTCTTTCTATTGACAAGGAATACTAATTAAACAATGCATTGGTTTGAAGAAGAAAAACGACAAATAGTCTACAGAACTTCAATGATGTATTCGTAGCAACAGCAAATATATTCTCTTTGATAAAAGTTACCATACTTTGCTTTTTAACAGTTCCTTTCAACTCAATATGGTGCTTTTCAAGCTCTTCGACTGCACTTTTACAGTCCTGAAGATGTTGATGAATGTCTTGCTTGAATTTATCATGTATCAACTTCAGTTTTTCTTGTTGCTCTGCATGGAAAATAATAACACTAGCTTTTCATCTCCAACTCAGAGAAATTATATACATATAAGTCTCTAGAAATTATACACATTTAAGCAAGAAATTCATAACCATTACATGGAGATCATCTATTAGGAGTTATATGAAGTCCTTAATCTATAAAATTGGTTCTGGATACGAAGTATACACATGCACTTACATGTATATAAACAAGCAATTCAAATGCAGCTATGTTGAGTTTATAGTCCCTATGCCTGATTATTCAAGATTTTCACTGTTTTATTCTTTGAAATAGTTCTACAATTTATTATTTACTGAATTGCAATTATCTTGCAAGACAAGTATGAAAGTTGTAGAAAATTATTCATATTAAGTTCCAGTTCTGCATATAATTCAAATTATCAGCTAACAGCTAAATGGAAGAAATATTTGTGAATAACCGTGCTAACCATTTTATGATGTTAGTTACATGATACCAACACCAACAAATCATGAGGTTGGGAACTTTAAAGGACTCATGTTTTGTGCACAAATAAATCAATATTATGGTGCTTAGCATGGATGTGTTGTCAGATATCATCACCAAAATGAAATGATGATTCATTTAATTAAATCATATTCAATTAAAGTTCATCAAACCGTCCAGCTGAAATAAATTTATTGCCTTGGAATCTTGTCTCAAAGCGTTTTCTTTTTGATTTGGTGAGGCTGGTCAGCTTCCCACTGAGACATCACCAATATTAAATTATTAGGGTCTTCAATTAGAAAATTGAGATCTTTAATTGGAAAATCTATCAGTTTCAAATACATACACATCTGTTTGGATTTGCAACTCAGTATTCTGCAGCTGTAGATGTATCTCCTCAGAAACAGACCTTAAAATTTCAGAGGATTTCTCTGCAGTTGCCAACTTCATTTTGTTTTTGAAGTTCTCTAAATCAAACGAAAATAGTGATATGACCCTGAAACATCATTATGTCAAAACAAAAAAATGGTATCAAGCAAAACTAAATGAAATAGTTGAAAAATAGCTTAGATCCAATCAGAAATTTCTTGAATTCTTCTTAAATTAGAAAGTAAACCTTTCTAGTTCATTCTCTTCAATTTTTTCTGAAGGCTCTGGAGTCCAATCACTTGCAGCAGTGCCTAAAACCCGAAAGAAAATATGTGCAAGAATGAGTAGCACAATGAGAAGAGCATCAAGTATTAATGTGTTAAAGAAGTTTTGCCTTTTTGAGAGGGTGAGTTGTGAGCAAATTTGCTAACACTATTGCCTTTATGGTTGCGGAGCCTTTTGGCAGGATGAAACATGAAGGTGGATCTCTTGGGCACTGCAATTTCTGGAGAGAAGACATCTCTTTCTGTTTGATCTGCACGCAACAATTGAATAAATCCAAAAAATGGATCATTAGGAAGCAATAAAAATAAACAAGAAAAGAAGTTGAATGAGGACAGTCTCTGATGACTTCTAAAACCAGATTCAGAGGTAGCCGGTCACTGCTTATTGATCAAGTTATGCTACTTGATATTCCCGTACATTCTTACCATCTAAAACAGCAAGTAAATTAGACTTTACTATCAGGAGCTAAAGTTTGCATCCAACAAATATAATTTTCTTTAAAGACTTCTTAATAATATTTTTGTAAACTAGAGATGGATGGTTTTGAAAGGTACGGGGAAGCAGCATCAATGACAGTCACAGGTAAATATAACAATAACCAGGAAGCATATTTCCATTTAGAGGACAGATAATATTTCCATTTAGAGGACAGATAATAGCCTGTTCTTACAATGTTCATACAGAATGCAAGCTCTGACTATATCTCTAAAGAAATCAAGGTCAAGACAGAGCATGTGCACTCTATTTCTTAATTGCAGCTGGAATTACCAATGGCACTATAATTCTTCAATAAAGTATAATAATAATTTAAGGACGATAAAGTAAGTCCCAGTGTACAAATAGATACTAACAAAGTATTCTTCAATGATGGAATGAGGTGTCAGTTTGATTCGTGCCTCAATACTGTTTGCCCAAAACTAAGACAAGTGAAACCCTAAACATCATAATAAAAGATGTACATAGTTACTTAAGACAATATAATAATAAAATAATTTGAGCCTATGCTTCATGATTGCATGCAATATAAACCCCTCAAGAATGAGAAGGGCAATATTGCAGTACATGCTATACAGAATACTAAAATTGTCCACAAGGTTCTACGACGGTAACACTGATATACAAATAGATAAGTTCAACTAATTCTAAAATTATCTTTTCTGTCAAGTTATCCACCAGTCTTGCAAGGCATATGAGCAATATTAGGCGTTATACATAAATTAATACCTGGCAAACCTTCTTCTGAGCTCTTAGATGATGATTCAGAAAGGGCATCTTCTACTTCTTCTGTTTCCTTAAGAGGTGATTGCTTGGGGAGCGAGGACTCTTTAACTTCCACTGCATCATCCTGAAGTCCAATAAGGAAATGCAAAGCCACAAAGAAACAATGCTCCAGCTTGGAGACCTATGCAGTGAGATAAATAAGGATACAGATAATGCTGTTTTAGAATCTGTGGAATGATAATCTTCCTTTGAAGTCCCCAAAGTCCAGAAGCTGTGAATATTTCCTAAAATAGATCTTCTCTTGGCTGGTACAGGACTGTCAAAAGTCTTCTCCATTTGGTCTTTGTTTGGCATTGAGCTAGGGGAAGAGCTTAACATAGGAGTGTTTAATTTGAATGTTAGACTTTGGAATTCATCCTGTGGCTCCATAACATTCTTTAAGGACGGATCATCCAAGCCTTCCTGTTGATCTTCATTTTCTGGTACTGCTAGATTGCTAAAAGCTCCCTGCAGATCCACCCTGTTTGTTCCCACAGATTGACCAGAACCTCTCTTGGGAGAAGGTTTTCTATCTCCTCTTTTGTTTCTATGCTTCCGTTCAAGGTACTCTCCCTTACTTTGAGATGAACTGCCTTTACGATTTCCAATTTTATCAGTAAGTGAATGTGCTTTCTCAGCAGCTGGTGGCATTTCACTTCTACGAGATGCACCCTTCTCAATTTTATCTGTTTTGCTGCTTTCAGTAAAGCGAATCCTCCATGGCTCAATGATAGAACTCTTTCCCAAGCCTTTCTTTCTATTAGACTTTGAGGAACCACCACTTGCACCAACATCTCCTTTTGTAAACAATCCATCTTCAAAGGTGAAGATACTTTTCTCCTGGAATTTCTTCCTGTGAGTAGACAATGGGTCAGCTTTAGCTTTTACTGGCTGCACTTTGGTTGAAACTCTCTTTCGGGTTAACGAACGAGTTGCTGGTCTCTTCACAGTATGATCAGGATTTTCAGAATCAGTTTCTATGGCGTCTGAATTCTGAATAGGCTTGACAGTTGCATCACCCTTTCGATGATGTATTTGCTCTGGTTTTAAGTTATTAGCACCTCCCTCATGAGCCTGGGAATTAGGGGGCTGACTTTTTGGTGAAGAAACAGTTCCCAATATCTCCATTAGTTTCATTCTCAAAGTTCCGGTTCTTTTATCTTCTTTCCTGTCTTCTTTGGCTGCTTTATCCGATTCAAGGACTTTCTGAGCAGCCACGAATGTGAAATCCTCCGACCTATGTGAGTTTCCATTTTTATCTCCCTTCCTTTTGTAGGTAAGTCCATCAAACTTCTTCTGCTTACCATCATCAGAATCTAAAACAGATGTCAGGTTTGCAAAAAACTGTACTGAAGGTGTCACTGGGGCATTTTGTGCTCTGCTAAACTTTTTCTTGCTTCCACTGCTGGCTGGTAAATTAGAAGTTTCTTTTGAAAAATCAGGAGTCGGTGAAGTAATCTTTTGGCGAAAGGATCTAGTAGTAATCCAAGGGGAAGCAGCCATTCCTGTGACTTCAGTTTTTCGCACTTCATTAGCATCAATGACACCTTTCCCCTTGTTTTTGCCTTCAAGAGAAGTTGATTTATTGGAATTTGCTCTTCTTAAATCTGGTGAAATAATCCCATTTTCCTTTGTAGTTCCAGATGTTTTCTTTGCCAGTGAGTCTATCATGATTCCAATTGAAATTTTTCTAGATTGACTGGATGGATGAAAATTGCTTCCAAGACTCCGACAATCACTCATTTGATCCTGATACATGTTTTTCCAAGGCATCAAATATCTATTATACTAACTACTAAGCCAAAACTTGTCTGGAACTTCCAATTGCATTCCACTGCTAGCTCTTCAGTATCTTAAGGATGATTTCAAATTTTTCTTCCTTTTCTTATGAAGACAGCAAACATAATTTAATTTCAAGGCTTCCAAAACTAATAAAATTCATTGCAGGGCCAACATTTTCAAATAGCACAACATGTATATACTAATGTCATATGGAATCAT
This sequence comes from Codiaeum variegatum, assembly GCA_948294925.1. Lineage (NCBI taxonomy): Eukaryota > Viridiplantae > Streptophyta > Magnoliopsida > Malpighiales > Euphorbiaceae > Codiaeum > Codiaeum variegatum. The sequence continues at coordinate 2,837 of CAOJBK011468040.1, read as the reverse complement.
AAATTTAATTACAGGAAGATGTCACTAACAGTACCATAAAAGCGTTCACTAGTGAACTGAAGGTTGAACATTATCTAAGAGAAAAAATTAAAGGAGGCATCGTTCAGACACATGATATAACAAATTGCAAATATGAATAAAAATTTTCACTGCCAAATGTTGGGTTAGTAGGAACACTTCCCATCAACAGGAAAGCCTTAAAAGTGAAAGTTTCAAGTACTTACATCTTGTAGATTCTGTCCTGTATCAACCTTCATTTTTTGGTTTCAGCTGAGATGAAGTAGGTGTGGAATGGTCACCAGTTGCTGCAACTCAAAGAAACAACCGTAGAGGTTCAAACAGGCTCATAGAACCAGCTAATAATAATAATGATAAAAAAAATGTATAAACAACTAAATCGTTGTTTGGCTGGGATAATGACAACTTGTTTTATTTTACCTCGCTAATTGAACATAGTAAAAAATGAAAATCAAATACAAATTCGTCAAAAAAACTCTAGTGATCAATCTATTCTTACGATATACAGATCAGAACCCACAAGAATCTCCATAAACTATCACTTAAAAGCTTTTTTTTTTTAAATCAAATATCCCAAACCCTAATAACCAAGTCCTCCTTGACTCAGCCAATTTTTATCCTAGTTTCAGCAATATACTCCTCAAATCCAAATTAAAATGCATAAAACACCGAGTTCATTACAAAATTCGAGATCAAGTGTCCTAAAGTTTAAGCAAGTCAAGATCGAATATCTACGATCAGTCACCAAAATCGGACGAAAAAGTAATAGAAATTCAAAAATCGAAGTTCTCTACCGCAGCAGAGGGAGATCAAGTCTTCAAGGGGAAAAAATCAGAAAATGAAGATCAGCAGACGCAATTGAAATGAAAATTTTTTGGGATCAAGAGAAATCACATACTTGTTAATTGGTAGAGATGGTCTCTTTAGCTCATTTTCAAAATTTCTCACCCAAATTTCAAGCGGAAATCAGAGAAAACCAAAATCCTATAGAGTACTGAGAAAGCCAGGTTTTGGAGGAGAGTTTTTTGCCCGTGATTTTGAAATAGTGAAAAAAATAATGAGGCGGGAAATGAAATTTGACCATCCGTAACGCCGATGGTTTGCGCATCATTTCATTTTTTTTTTTTTCATTGGAATGATTATGTAATAAAAACATACTGATATTTATTTACGTAGGGGTAAACGTGTAGAAATATAGCAAATAAACAGTTCTTAAAGCATAAATTGAAAAACAATAATTAGAAAAAGTAAAACAGCAGATAAATAAAGGTGTCATCAATAGGTTTTTTGTGTCCTTTGTCAATATTCAGTGGCCTTGCTGTTGTAGCTCCAAGCTCAGACTTGCGAGAGTACCATTTAAAGAAGCAAATGTTCAAGGCTTCAAATAAAAATTAATCAACAAAAAAAGATTTAAGAAATAAGGGAATTCAGTTAGATTTATTTGGCTATCACGTCATAAAGTAATGCAAGAGGCATATGCTCGGGATGGCGCATATTATAATTCTCAATCCAATTTTATTTAATACAAACAGTTTCACTAACTTCCTCTTCAGTAGGTACAATTTCTAACTCATCAGGTTGAGTTTTTTCAGGAAAATTGACAGCGTTATCATCAAGAATCAGGGCTCGTTTCAAGGTCTTCTTCTCCTTTTCTTTGATCAGGTTCCTAATAAGCATCCGAATTGGAGCAAGTGTCGTAGCTAAAGTGGAAGGCGCGGCCTGCACTATGCTGTCACTTTTGTAAATATACGTAACAATGAACGAAGGCTCCAAAGGATTTTCATATCAGTTGCTGACGACAATTTGGAAAATCTCACGTTCTCCGTAAATATGCATAATCAATAGGGACAACGAATACTTATCTCGGTAACTCTATGCTAAATTACTCGCTGGTAGTCCAATAAGCTTAGTTGCAAATCGGTCGAAGATATAAAAAACTACAAAGTTTGTATCATCTTCCACAATTGCAGTTAATTTGTACTTGGAAAGTTTGTTTTTTAGGTTAGTTTATACATTAAGATCAGGAAGTCATTCACAATAGTAAAAAATATTTTTTACCAGGGAATGGGTGGTTCAGTTAAAACCCCACAAGTGTTGCACCATAGTTGGTCATTGTAGTCTTGCACGCCAAATTTACACTTTGGACATGCTCTATGCCATCAGCCATTTTCGCTTGTTACAACAACGGATTTGATTGTTGCATCGCACATCCTTAAAGAAGCATATTTAAATGTTGAGTGAGTGATCTTTTATTTTAAAAAAATGGTTTCAAGAACAAGAGGAAGACACATACATTATCAAAATGAACGTCTAATGCAAGCAGTTCATATATTGTTTTCCTATTCAAAACTTTCTCTGCAAAAACATCACGAACAACACGATTCTGAACTTCGATTTTTGAAATTAGCTCATTTAGATCCAGCAACCTATAATAAAAAAAAGGTGAAGTTCAAAACAAAGATACATGTACACATGTATTGATGAATAAGACTGTTAGAGTTGTATGCCCTAGAGCATGTACATTGTATATATATTTGCAATATTAATCCAACAATGGCTTTAATATATATGTTTCATTTAACGAATGCCTTCATTTTATTGTATAGCGTATACATATATTCCTTGAGTCTCATGTGAGAGAATCTATTCTCAAAGAGTTTGGAAATATAGAGAAAAGTTCTCTCTGCTACAGACTCTAAAGAAAGTTCACGGTCGGAGGATTATTAGTAGGAACGTCATTAATCCGGAAAGACTATCACCTCTGTTGTCATTCATGACAAGTATGAGATACTTGTTAGTATGGAAGTAGCAAGTATCAT
>CAOJBK011467496.1:0-12680 GCA_948294925.1 Codiaeum variegatum | reverse complement strand
AACCCTAGAATTTCTCTATCTCAATATTTCTTTCTTAATGGAACTCTCATCAATCTCTTTCTCTTAATCTCTTTCTTTCTATTTTCTTCTTTTTTTTTCAATTAGTTGCAGTTATTTTAATTACATGAGTTGATAAATCATGAATTCTATTTATAATTTATATCTTTTAAAATTTTGATTACAATTTATATATATATATATATATAATTTGACGTATTCCCGCCGCACCCGTGTCTCATTTTTTTAGAAAATGCCGTTTCCCGCACCCATACCCGTACCCAAGTCCGCACCTGTACCCGAGTCCGAGTCCCTGCTTCATAGCTCAAGATAAAAAAAATTCGTCAGCATAGGGAATATTTATTAAAAACAAATAAGGAGGTTTAGTGAATTGCTCGCTCCTCATTTTAAACAGTTAACTATTCCACATTGTATTTCTACCACTCTTCATGTTCAATTTCTTTTTTCTAAATAGAATTCAAGAGGAGAAACTTGCAGATGAAGCTCAATGACAGATTATTATTGTAAGCAAGTGAAAAAGAGTCATCCTGTCAATAACATTAAAATAGTATGACTATGGAGTTTGTGAAAACTCTCTTCCCCAAGCTTGAGAAGATGTCAATGTAATTCACACGGAGAACATCTCACTCAGTAAAATGCGCCCCCCGCCCCACACACAAGCACCCACCCACCCACTTCTTCAGTGGGAGTTTCATTTTGGACAGTCCTAGACTCCTAGTCATGTTACATCCCCTTTTTTGCCAGCTTTTATCTCCAATATAAAGCATGTAATCACATACTTGACAGCAGCAGCTGGTGGTGCAAGTTCTAAAGCAATAGAACAGCAGAACCTGAATATGCATCAGCTCTACAAGCAGCTAAATTGCTCAGTCCAGAAAATCCAACAGTTTCTGGGAAACAGAGTTACAGACTTAAGAATGCATGTGTTCATATTATCTTGCCCATGTATATTCTTGAACAGAAATCATGTTACATGGGAATAGGATCATATGAAGATGGTAAGCCCAGAGTAATATAATTTCTTAATAAAACAAATTTAGAAAAATGCACATATACCCGTAGAATAGATATGAGCAGAAATCTGTAAATGACAAATGACAGCAATGAAACAAGGGAGAGAGAAGGAAGAAGCTTACTTGCTTTAGAAGCTCTGCTTCTGTTGCATATGGAGACCACTGCAACAGCATAGAAAGATTAGACATAAATTGCTCTTTACCAGAGCGATAAGAACTTTCAAAATTTCCACTACTCGTGTTAAACTCATAATCCACCTGCAGACAGAACAAAGCTCTTAAAGTCAGTTAAGTTAGTTCTAGAAAAACAAAATATGCAACAAAAGCATCAGCTTCCCAGTCACAATCACAGAACAGAAGTAGAAGTTTAAGACCTAAAGTTTTCACTAATGCCCATCAAGACACAGGATCCTAATAAATTTTGACATATAAACTCATCCTTTTAAGTTCTTTAATTTCCTTTTAGGATTCTCATCACTTTATATGAATATATAGCATATTCTGCGCACGTACTAAAACCGCCAGATGAATGCTTATCTACAATATATGCACATATTATGAGAATTTCATCATCAATCACATCATTACCTGTTCATGTGACCATTTAAAAGGTACGAAACTCATTCAGAAAATTGTAAAATGTCCATGTACACAGTGACAAAATGATATTTAACAGTTCTCATTATTATTTTTCACAGGAAACTCCCAAATATAAATGGCAGATATCAGAAAGAACATTGGATAACAACTAAAGCAGGCAACAAAGCTCACCATTGGCACTACTATCCTTTCATAGCCTGTTCTGGACAAAAAAGTATAAGAGAGAAGGCCCACGCTTTGTGTCAATGCCCTGCTGATTAAATAAACCAATAAGCTGACAAGCTTAACACAGGAACTAAATATGCACAAAAATATCATTGCAAGAGAGAGAGAAATCTGTAGATGATCTAGTGAATTGAATTGGATTAGAGTTTGTCAATCGGAGTCTGATGCTACTCTGTATCAAATCAAACAAAACTGCCAAAATGAAAAGTAAAAGCAACTGCAATGGAGACAACACCTAAACATGGCCTATAATTCTCCAGCCAACTCTCTCTAAACATGCAAAAATGGCAACTCCAAAAGCCCAACACACAGTGCAAGGACAAAAGAGAAAACATTAAGACGCTACACTTTCAGCACATAAACACATTCTTTTTTATAACAGCAAAAGTTTTATCAAGCGAAAGAAAAATTAAAAATAGTCGAATTAGGTATTCTAGTATACAGAGAAGGACAAAAAAACACAATATATTAGTGCCAGCCAAACATACTGAATGTTGGATAAACACTTGAAAACATTTTTCAAATAGCCCAAAAGTAAGGGGTGTAAGTGAGTCGAGCATAATTGGAATCGACTCAGAAACTACTCAAAGTAAACTTGATTCAAGAGAAGTCGAGCTCGAGCTTAAGCTACTCGAGTAGCTAGTCGAGTCAAGCTTGAGCTCTTTATTAAGCTCGATGGGCTCGCGAACCTAATCAAGCTTCTTCATATTTACGAATTTACCTTTACTATATTATTAACATTTACCAATTTAATCAAACGAGCTCAAGTTCCTTTAAAAAAAACTTGACGCTGTGTTGACTCAATTTATTCTCTTGCTCATTTAAACTCGAGCTCAACTTGATTAAGCTGGAGCTCGATAATTTTGCTCGAGCTCAAGTTTGAGTTATTCAAAACTCAATTCGAGCTCGAGCTACTCGAGCTCGACTCGGTTCAATTACATCCCTACTCAGAAGCATAAATCCATAAAGAAGCCAAGAGAAATCTTGTCCCATAAGAGATTAGTAACAAGCTACATCCATAGTTGGCGCATCACTAAAGTATGAGCAAACTATTTGTGAACCCCCGACCGAGAACCTCTTTTCTATCAGGGTCTTCATGGATCTTGCCTTACAACATTGAAATGGCTGAAAGGGAAAAGGGTATACAGATCTTTTTGAGACCTATCTAATTCCCTTAGCCAGGCTCATTTGGAAAACAAGTGGCTCTTTGCATGAATTTGACAAAACAAGATGGCTGGAAAATGAAAAGGATTTTAGGATTTTGAAAAATACCAACTTTAATGAATTCTAGTCTATGAGCACTCATCTAAGGTATCTAAATCCACCTGCCGTCGAAAAATATTCGGGACTTACAATGAATCAAAGTCTCAAATTTGAATCCTAATAGACGATTTCTCAAACCATCTTGGAAAACCTTAAAATCATTTCTAATGAAACGGTTTTGGAGAGTCGCCACCTCAATTCATTAAAGGAAAACTCAAAGAAAAACCCTAATATACTACAATTTATGAATTTATAAAAATTAGTTTACCCAACGAAAAGATGTTAATCCACGAACAACCAAAGCCAATTCGAGGTTTATGTAATCAATGCTAATAGTTGAAATTTGACTCTCTCAAAAATGGTTTGATTTTAAAATGATTTAATGATAATGAGTTTATCTTATATTAACCCTATCATAGCCATTGTAAGATGCACATATCTGATGTATGACATGTATGCACAAAATTTATGAATAATATAATCATTATATGAACAATATTGTTTATGATTGTGAATATTATGATGTTTGTGTATGATGGTATTAGAAGTGCATATATGAATGATGAATGATATAGGAAATGGATGTATGTGGTAATGCGGGCTTGATTTTCGAAATGAAACTTGGAAAATGCCTATGTATCCTGTTTGAATGGGAATTAAAGCTCACATAGTTCGGTCCACAGTAAAGCGGAGTTTAGTGTATGATAAGTAAGTTTAGGAATTATACCTTGTGTTGACAAATGGATCGCGCCGGAACAAAGTACCATTATGTTGGATTGGAATGCCTTGAGTGAGGGCTTTGTTGAGATCGGAATTACCACATGAGAGGGCATTGATGTGAAATGAAATGTAAATAAAGATTTCACGCAAATTTTCGGAAACAAACAGATCCTCGTTTAGAGGCGGCAAACGCAAAGCATAATCTCCAATGATACTTAGTGATGATGCTTTGCGAGAAACTTAAACGTGCTAGATTATTATTCATATAGTTAAAACCATGAAAAGATCCCATTAAAGGCAACCATGATCTTAATTTTAATACTTAAATATGAATGCAAGATAATTAATTAAATTGCTTGAGATTTAAACATCATTATACAATGTTTATGATTATGCAATATGATAACATCATGTGCAACTCCTAAAATGCTATGCAATGCAAAGTTCTAGTAACCATCCAAAAGGATTAGTTGGCTAGGCTAATCTTTTTTTTTTTTTACTTAAACTTAGCACAAAAAGGAATTTTGTAACTAAGGAGAGAGCTACCTTTTGAGAGGTATAAGGAAGGAAGGGAAAAGAACCTCTCTAGAAATCTCAACTAGAGGATGTAGGACAAATGAGAAATGAAGGGTGAGAGCTCTATTTATACGAAAATTTGAGTAGTAAATGACCAAAAATCCTAGGATTTAAGTGTGCCTTATTTTAGATAAAGGAATAGAGTGGAATTTCACTCAGGTAACTAAGGAACAGTTGTATGAGAGGTATAGGTGATGCAACAACAAAATGGCACTGGTCCTAAGGCAAATAGTCCCGACAGCAAACCACACATCTGGTGATAGCCGTGGAGGGTTAACGGCAGCTTTTTGGTACCGTTGGATGGCTGGCGGCAGCCGCAACCGTCCTAGTTGTTATAAAATGGGGATTGGCGGAAACTACAATGTACTTTCCAACAATGTTTTTAAGCCCTTCTCGAACTATGATTTCGGCATTCTTGGTGTCGTTAAACTCTTATTTCGAGTATTTTCAAATGGTACAAAGTTTGTTACAATCCAACACCATTTACAAAATAGGGTTTTTTAGACTATTCAATTAGTTTAGTCAAGTCGAACCAAATCCAGATATCATTCGATTGTTGGGACTTGAAACCAATTCCATAAGAACGTCTGAGAATAAGGGATAACACTCAAAAACATCAACTTTGAAGGATCAGTGGGTCGGTCAACCTGTTGACTTTTCCCAAGGGTTACGTATAGAATGTCTATAAGGTGCAATTTCGAGGGTTCACACAACTAAAATGATAATTTGATCTAAACTGATAATTTGATCTAAACAGACCAATTTCCATATAGTATTAGATACTATAACTATATACAAGTATATAGGACACTAATAAATATTTAAATTCAAATTTAAAAATCAATATCATGAGATTTCGATATTTCAATCAAACCTTTCATCCAAGTGGCGACTAAAGACAATAACATCTGCCCCAAGTCTCATAGTGCTGGTCTTAAAGCCATTACCATCTGAAAGGCCAAGTGTTCAGTGAATAAATATACGAGAGGAAAACTATTTACTTAGCAGAGTACAAACAAGATCCATACAATGACCAATAGCAGATTTGGATTTTTTATCTGAAAACCCAAAACTCATGCATCGTCGTATCACTTCAGGGTCCATTCCACCACCGTCATCTAGTTGCAAAGTACCAAATTTTCAACAAATGTTAGCTAGTCTCATTTATCTAGATAAATTTCAGATCAACAAAGAACATAAAGTAACCCTAGTTGGTAATGTCAACATACCTTGGATTAGCAAAGCTAGGCTTCCATCTCTTGGATTTAAGGTTTTATCTACAATGACAAAAGTGGCTCCATTTTGGATCTACTCAATAGAAAGAAAAAGGAAATGAACAGTGAAATGCAAAGCATGAAGACATCTGCAGATGACAAACCTAGTTTGTTGAAAACATCACAATAAACTTGAGCCACTAGCATATCACAATAACATAAGAAAGGCCAGGTAATGCAATAGAAACTTGTTTGGGAAAAAAACAATAGAAACTTGTTTGACTGAAGAATTCATGTCAGCAACACATCTCAAGATCCATTCTTATGGGGAAAAATCATGAAAAAGGTAATTTATACTCAAGCTGTTGAATGACGAAAAAATAACAAGCAAGAGCAAGAAAATACATAAAACGATAAGAAAAAACTTAGAATGAGGAGGTCAAATCATTCATTATCATATCAAAAATACATAAATAAATTAGAGTGAGGATGCCAAATCGTCATTCCAACAATATAAAGCCAACCCGAAAATGGAACATAAACAAAGAGAACCAAAGATTGAAAACAATCAAATTAGAAACAAAAAGAGAGATTCAACACAATTTTGTCAAGAATTAGCTGGTCATTTAAAGCTAGTTGATTACAGTTGTGACAGCTATATTAATGATTGTAATCTCCAATTATTTTATTATTTAAGATATTATAGTTGTATAATATTTATTAGATAGATCCGTTTAGCTATTTTTAGGACTGAAAATCAATTTGTATTCAAATATATAATGGAAATTCTCCTCCATGAGGAAGACACTTCTTTGCTCAAAAACTCTTTAGACTATCATGATATCATAGCTATAGTTCTGAATTCTCACGTGTCTTCGTTCCTAGATTAGTCCTCTTTTTTTTCTTACTTATTTTCTTCAAGTTAGCTCAACCTCATGTCACCAAACAAGCATGATGTCTTCTTGGTTAATGGCAAAAACTACTCATCCTAGGCCTTCCACTTCAAGATATTTATCTAAAGCAAAGATTTGTGAGGACATGTTGACGGTAGCAATGTGCTCCTCAAAAAGACAGACAAGGATAAGCACACCAAGTGGGAGGTCAAGGATGCAAATCATGGCATGGAACCTAAGATCTATGGAGCCCAATATCATCTTGAATCTTGGACCCTTCACAACTGCAGCTGAAATGTGAAAACTATCTTAAGAAACTCTATAGTCAACACAACACTATTCGTTGATTCCAATTCGAACATGAGATAGCTAGTCTTCAACATGACAGTCTCTCTATTTTTTATTTTCATTCTAGTTTTCATGAATCTTTGGGCTGAATATATTGATACAGTTCATGCTAGCTTACCACTTGAAGGTCTTAGTTCTGTGCAATTAGTACATAAAACTACCAAGAGAGATCAATTTCTTATGAAATTAAGACCTGAATTTGAAGGCACCAAAAAATATGTCCCTCCCTTAGATGCATGCCTCAATGACTTGTTTCGTGAGCAATGACTTCTCACTCAAAACACCATGGAACAACAGAAATCCACCTTTGTTCCTTTGGCTTAATTCATACTTAGAACGTAGTAGGTGCCATACCCCACACATCGCTATGTATCAAACCAAAAGGTTGAGAAACATGTGGTGTGTGAGTGGGAAAAGCAAAACTTTACTTTTTCCAAGCATACAAGAGTTGCAATCAAATTGAACATCACTAAGAGATAATGACTTCTTATTTTCAAGTAAACTAGAATTTAGCAAATCATGAAGTACATAAGAGTTTGGGTGTCTGAGACGTTTATGCCATGCTTAGTGACCAACATAAGCAGAATTACAATAAATAATGACTAGTCGATTCACATGGATCTATTTTCTACGCTCTAAGGATGAATTATTTCATGTTTTTTAAGTTTTTTCATGCGCATATTCAAACCTAATTTTCGGAATATTGACGATTTTAGAGTCTGAACTTGGCAAAATTAGACAACTGTGTGAACTTGCAAAAGTCATAATTAAGTGTCTAAACTTGTAAAAAAAATAACATATAAATGTTTTTACCAGATTTTGCCAGTAATTTGTTGATGTCATCCATTTTTTTACCAAATTATCGGTAAAAACACTTATTTGTTGTTTTTCTACAAGTTCAAACACTTAATTTTGACTTTTGTAAGTTCACACACTCAATTGTCAAATTGTGCCAAGTTCAAACAACAAAAGTATCAATATCCTTCCAATTTTCTGCTAATATCAAAATTCTTCATTCTAATAAAGACTATTAGTGCATGTCTAATTCATTTCAAGAACTTTTGCAAACTACTGGCATAAGTTTTCAAAGGTCCTGTCCTTCAACCCCGCAACAAAATGGAGTGGCTAACAGGAAGAATCGCCATCTTGATGTTGTTCACACACTTTAATTAGTCAATTCTTCCTTCTAGTTTTTGGTGTGAAGCTCTTTCCACTGCTGCCCATCTCATTAATAGATTGCCTTCTCCTTCATTGAATGGTGTCTCTCCTTTCTTTCGGTTATTTGGTCATCACCCAAATTATTCTAACATCCATACCTTTGGTTGTGATTTATACTCACCTTCCTACACATGGACGCACAAAACTCATATCAATCTGTTAAATGTGCATTTCTAGGATATTTTGTATACCAAAAGGGATTCTTTTATTATGATCCCAATCTTCATCGTATTTAAGTTTCTTAAAATGTGATTTTCTTTTTTGGAAAACAGTTTTGTTTTTCCACGCACCATGATGATTTTTCTCCTTCATTTTCTATTTTGCCTGAGTTTACTAACACTTTTGTATTTTCTCTACCTTTTAAGTCTCTCATACTCTATCAAAGATGAAAGGCTTTAGCACCTCTAAGGTCCCACTTCAACTGATTCCCTAGGTGTTGATCCTACACCAACAATTGTACCTACACCAGAAACTAAACCTGCACTTGAAAATCAACATGAAACTGAACCTACACTTGAACATCAACCTAAAATTGAACCTGCATCTGAAACTGAACCTTTCAGATAGAGTACTCAAGTCTGTAGACCTCCGGATAGGTACGGTTTCACCTCTCCTTTATCCCTAACAGTAATGCAATGGAGCATGAATGTTGGCAAAAGACTATTGAAATAGAACTTCTAACACTTAAAGAAAACCAAACTTGGGAAGTTCCATGTCCCCCATTTGTGAAACCCCTTGGCAGCTATGAAGCATGGACACGAACACAGACTCGGACTCGGGTACAAGTGCGGACTCGGGTTCGAATGCGAGTGTGGGAAACGGCATTTTCCAAAAAAATGAGACACGGGTGCGGCGGAGACACGGCAAATTATATATATATATATTGTAATCAAAATTTTAAAAGATATAAATTACAAATAGAATTTATGGTTTATCAACTCATATAATTAAAATAATTATAATTGAAAAAAAAAGAAAAAAATAGAAAGAGAGAGATCGAGAGAAAGAGATTGATTAGAGTTTCATTTTGAAAAAAGAAATATTGAAATGGAGAAATTCTAGAGTTTCATTATTTCTTTAATTTTTTGGTAAATTTTAAGACTTTTTAAGAATTTTTTACAAAAAAAAATATAATTTTTTCAAAATTCTCGTGTCCTAGTTGTGTCCTTGCGTGTCTGTACTGTGTCTCCATATAAAAAATGGGGGACACAGATTTGCCGTGTCCCCTAGTGTACAAGCCGTGTCCGTGTCTCTGGAGTGTCCAACACGCATACGGCAACTTTTTAGTAGTGTCCGTGCTTCATAGCATCAAAGTTACTGATGATGCAATTGCGAAAATTGGACACTATTGAGGCTGAAGGAGAAGCGAAGATGCAGCAAAAAGCTGAGGTTAGTTTGTTATTCTTTTTGCCTTTAAACTAGCATTTCAGTGTTTTTGTTCATCACATTGGCCTCTAGATAATCTTACTTGATGGGTTTTGACTGGAAAATCAATTTTTGAGTCAGGTTTTTCTCATGAACATAAATATCAAAGTTTTTTTCAGTAAGAAAAATGTATTTGTGTAATGTTAAGATGGCTGGCCTTGTTATTGCAATGATTTATTGTTCATAAAAAAAATTGTGCCTCCAAGGTCGGAGGAAGTGGAATCATTAGCAGCCATTTTAGGTACACAGATGTATTGGTATCTTGATTAATTCAGCAGGCAAAATGTGATCCTTGAACTGATAACTGAATGTATTATCTGTATATTGCTCTTTTGAGGGGTTAATATTTATATGTGTTGCCTGAAAATCTCCTTGCCTTTTCTTTTACTAGCCATGTTAAAAAAAGATCTGCAAGCCTGAAATAAAACAAGCTATCTCTTCCAATTTCTGATAGAATAAATATTTGGTTTTGGTTTCTTGTTTTCTTTGAATTCCAAAAGTTATGTTATTTTCTTTTATTTTCTTGGCTGGCATATGACACTCGTATTGTTTCTATGTTCTGTTTTATTTTGTCTCTTTGGCTTTGAAAATTTTCATATCACCCATCTTGCATTAATGCATTAATTACGGTAGGGCTACTTGTACAAATGATGCTTCATTGGTTTCTACTTCTTTAGGGCTTCCCATTAGTTGTTTGCTAGGTTTTGGTTCATGGTTGAAAATGGAATTCTGGCTAATTGTAGACTGCATGTGAATTTATGTTCTCCTGTAACTAGGTTTAAGCTTGAGAAATTGTTTTACCTTGTCCTTGAATGCTGTTACCTCATAACTAATTGCCTGATCCGAGCAGGTACATCGTGTCCAGAACTTCCATGAAGTGTTGGACAATCTAAAAGCGACTAATTCAAAGCCGTTTAGCAGTAGTAGCAATGCTGTATCAGTGACAATTGAGTGGGAGACATTTGACTCTGGAGTAGGAAGCTTGAGTCCGCCCCCAGTGACGTCATCAACAAGAATTACCCAGGATTGGGAGAGGTTTGATTAGAATCCTGCTTTCTCTATAGTTTGTACAACTAAGTGTGGAATATATATATTTAGATTGTAGAAGTCATTTTTGTGGTTGTATGCCTCGTCTATATTGCAAATTTAGTTGGTTAGAGTTCTACTTGTTTAGAGGCCTAAATGCCTATTATTATTATATGCTCTTCCAGTGCAAGGAAAAGACTGCCTGTGGTTGTGAGATTTAACTAACAATTAATCTTATCTTATTCCACGATCATTGAGTAAAGGAAAAAGAAGTCATTTCTTGTAATCAATCATCTCCCCGTTTCTATAATTGGGAAATTAATTAGGTCTTTGGTTGAAAATTGAAACGTTTTCATTTTCTTCTTCCATTAATAAAAGTATCAAAATAATTTGTGTGAAGTAATATTTGCTAGGATTCATCTATCAGAGAATCGGTTGTTTTAGTATTTGGCGTGCATTTAAAGGCCACAAGCCTTTCAAGCAAGCTATTGTCCATACAAATTTCTGGCCTAATGTGACTTTAGACTCTTCCTCACCACCAGTGAAGAACTAGAGCAGCAGGATGGCGCCACTAGCTGAAGAAATTTTGTGACTAGTCGTACCCCGATTAATATACACTGAAGAGCACCATCAACCCATCTTTGCCTTAAGAAAACTGAAATAAGGTTGACTAGAGCTTTGAGAGTTTCACCTTTTACTGTCAAGGGCTTTGAAGTCAACCCACAAAATCGAAGCCATGATTGGAGAGATTTGAGAATCAAAGCTGGTCAACTCTTCCCAGCCTCACCTATGTTCAATACGCTCAAATCTGACCTATTTTTATTGTTTTAATTTCTTTTGAAAAATTTACATGTAATCTTTTTTAAAGCAGATATAAAAACATCCTCGTGCAAATTTAAAATAAAAAAACCGTTCTTTCTTCTTTAGAACAAAACAAAAACAAAAACAAAAACTCTGATGTAAGAATCAAATAAAGGACACCACATAGGGGCCTTGCCCTCTGTATATACACAACAAATACACTACACCTAATGTTGTTTTGAAGCTGTGCTCATAAACTGATAGTAACACCTCTTGCTCCATTACCATAAGGTGATGGTGCATAATCCTCTCTATACAAAGAAGTATTTCTATTACTGTTATAATCATTAGCATGATGCCAATTAGCATGTGTAGTTGGGTCAAATTTTTCTCCATCACCCCAAAGAGCATAAGCTTCTTCTCCATGAACAGCATCATCTCCAATAACCAGTTGCTCTTCAGGCATCCTTAAAGGTATAACCAACCTTATCGCTAAAAGTATTAATGTGGTGGATACTATATTCCATGCTATTACAAATGAAGCAGCTGCCATTTGCTTCAAGAATTGAACCCCTCCATTTCCACCATAAAATGCACCTCTTGTTTTCTTTGGTAGCACTAACTCGCATAGTTCTGGCTCTGCTAGAAGTCCTGTTAGGAGCCCTCCCATTAACCCGGCTACTGCATGTGTGTGAAACACACCTAATGTGTCATCTATCTGCACATAAATCGAAATAAAATTAAAATCCAAACGATCATGAAATGAAAAAAATAAATACTAATAAAGTCTTTACTAGAAACGATTGACCCAAAACCAACTTATTACACTACAGAATCAGAACAAACATTTTGTCGTCAGTTCAAATGCGGCACTCAAACACAAAACTTCCAAATTAAAACAAAAATTTTGTTAATAGTTCAGAAAGAAAAAGGTGGATGCCAATTAGCTAAGATTCTGGAAAATTTGGTCAAACATTTCTGCTTTCAAATTTTGATGCCTATAGTACCCACTGCACTGCAGCCCTTGAATTTAATGTAGCTTTGGATCTACTTAGCAAGTGAAATCAATTTTTTCCAGGCTAGTAGTAAATTTTATTTCATCGGTCAATTCTCCTCTAATCTTTGATTTGAATTCTTTAACAGATGAAGAATGATTTTGTGAAAATATGCACGTTTCAATTTTATATTCTCAATTGCATTCAATTTACCAAGGATCATTAAAAATGAAGACCCACTCACCATGCAACTTGCTAGATTGTAGATATGATTATTTATTGTCAATTATTAATTAATTGAAATTTGGTTTTAATGGTCAAAAACATACAAATGATATATACAAA
>CAOJBK011466546.1:0-10854 GCA_948294925.1 Codiaeum variegatum | reverse complement strand
TCACTGCTATCGATGTACATTAGGCTGATGCCTCTGCCTGACATGATCTTTTTGATAATCTATGGTCCGCTCTAAAGAGGTCTGAATTTCCCTTGAGGTTCGTTCATGACCTTTCTGATTTCTTTTGGGACCAGATCGCATTCCTAAAGATTATGACTCTAAACACTTTTGTTAATGTGCTTAGCAAGCCTTATATAATAATTCTAAGTATGATCGAGTGCTTCCATCCTGTTCTCATCGATCAATTTTAGCTAGTCATAGTAGGCATGTTGCAAGTTGAAATAAAAAATTTGGGCTTCTTAAAGAACTCTAGCTATCTGAATTTCTAACTCTATGGAGAGGACTGCTTCTATTCCATATACTAAGGAATAGGGTGTGGCTCTGTTAGCCAATTTATAGGTTGTTTTATACCCAATGAGGGCACTTGGCAAATGTAAATGCCAACCTCTATGATTGCTAATTATCTTCTAAAGCATGTTCTTTAATGCTAGCCTCAACTTCACCATTGGTCTGAGGTCTATGTGGTGAAGACTTATGATGTTCGTTCTTTTCCTTCTTCATGAGAACCACTTTCTTCTGAAAGTGAGAACTATTGTCTGAAGTGATCTCATGTGGGACACCATACCTTATGATGATTTTGGTTTTGATAACTGGGCTACCTTTTTTTTAGTCTAGGACTTGGTAAAGTGCAGCATCAATCCACTTGGTGAAGTAGTCTATGGCTACCAAGATGTATTCGTGACCAGTAGAGGACTTTGGTGAAATTTTACCAATGACATCAATGCCTCAAATGGCAAAAGGCCAAGGAGTTGGGATTGGATTGAGTGGAGATGATGGAAGCTTTTAAATTTTAGTGTATTCTTGACATTTAAGACACTTCCGGGTAAATCGTGCACAACCGCCATTCATGGTTAGCTAGTATGCCTTTGGTTCATAATTTTGTGGGATAGATCCCATCCATTTATGTGGGTGCCATCTGCCCCACCATGAATCTCCTCTATTATTTTGTTGGCTTCTTTGTCAAAATGCACCTTAGGTGGATGCTAGTCTAGATTTTCTTATAGAGAATGTCCCATCTTGGTATGTATCTGCAAATATAACTATAATGTGGATTAAATGTCCAAAAGGGTGTGAATTGGACTCTTTTGTGTCTAATTCAACTTATTACACATATTAGATCCAAAGTTATTGATCTAATGATATTAAGATAAATCACAATATAGGCTTAAATAGGATCTGACAGTGCTATCTATCCTTTCCCTAAAATTGACTATTCAGATATCATAAAGAGTTCAATTAAGATTTCTTCTGTATTTTTAGTAGCTAGCCATCTATTAGATTAGATATCTGTGACTCAAATCAAGATCCTTTTGCTCAGTTTAAGATCAAAGTCTGTTTAATGTAAGTGAACAAAAGTATCAGGTGTAGAATCAGCTAATGAAACTACTAAGAAGACGTATACAACAATAAATAAAACAAAAATTTATACTGGTTCAACACTAATACCTACATCTAGTCCCCAAGGATACCACCCTGAGTATTTCACTATCAGCTTTATTTCAATCTAGCTACAACAACCTTTAAGTAGGTTATCCTTATACAAGCTAACCCTAGCATGGTCTTTCCTTGACTCAATTGATTCCCTCAGAATTTCACTTAGGCTTCTGAAGACCTATTCATTGCTATTAGGAAAAAGTGAATCTCATAGACTTTGGGAAAGGTGACAGTGACACTCCAAACTTAACAACAAACTTACATTGGTGCTTAGAACCTTTACAACTCTTTAAATACAAGATACAAAGAATATTTCAATCAACTTATTAAAATTCATATGTGGATCAAGACTTTTAATGCACTAGAAATGAATTTTGAATGAAGAAAGGATTTTAAAGGTAACTCAAGCTTCATAAATATGAAAATACACAAACTAGCTTGAGAGCATGATTTTAAATGCACAAATATTTTCTTTTTAATGAAGCTAGAATGATGTTTTCAAGACTAATGATGAAAAATGTTTTGAATGCACAACTTGAAAACTTTTAAGACATTAGATGCAAAACATTTCTCTTCATCAATCCATTTTTGGATTGAATAGGGGGTATTTATATATTTAGAAAATTATAGCTGTTAAGAAATAGAAATTAAAAAATAAAGATAAGAACAAGTTTAACAGCTAGATTAGTTGACTTTGTTTCTAACAGGCATACTGTCAGGATTCTGAATTTTGCTTTTGACAGACTGACACATTGATGTCAGAAATTTTAGAATATGTTTGTTAAGAGATAACATTTTATAAACACATCAGAAGATAGCCATTGGGATTGATGAAAAATTAATATGATCAAGTAAAACCTAAAAGAATATTCCTTTATAAAAAGAATATCCCATGAAAAACATTGAAAATAGATTTTTCAAAGATAACCCGAAGGTTGGTTTTTTCAAAATAGATTTTACTAGGTTAGGACATTGAGACAAGACTTAAGACCAACTTAAAAGACTGATCCACTTAACATAAGCAACAGCTAAGGACAAACTAAGCGAAGTTTCTCTAGTCAGCTTCTCATCTGATATCGATACTGGATCAATTACTCGTATAATTAGTTCATCTATCATCTGATACTCAATATGACTCAACCAAAATGACAAACATTCATCAGGAGATAAAAATATAATGTCCATATGCACACTTAGAATAATAGTTAACTAAACTCATCATATTAGTTCTATGGTCATTAAAAGTACATAGCTAACCCATGAGGCTAACACTCAACTATGCTCACCTTAACCCTATCTACCTTAATGCCTTCCTTTGAAATCTTATGTCCCAACCCAATTCCTTTTTCCACTATGAAGTGGTAATTTTTCCAACTAAGAATAAGATTTTCCCCCTTACATCTTTCCAACACCCTTTCCAAATTGGTAAGACATCCTTTAAAGCTATCTCTATGAATGGAGAAATCATCTGTAAAAACCTCCATGATGTCTTCCACCAAGTCATTAAAAATGGTTTTCATGTAATGTTGAAAGGTTGCCAGAGCACTACATAGGCTAGAAGGCATATTTCTATAAGCAAAAGTTTCATATGGACATATGAAGGTTGTCTTTTCATAGTCTTCTAGGTCAATAGGGATTTGAATATACCCCAATAAGTCATCTAGAAAATAATAGGATGAGTGCCCAGTAAGACTCTTTTACAATTGATCGATAAAGGGCAAGGGAAAGTGATCCTTGAGAGTAGTATCATTCAATATTCTATAATCAATGCAAACCCTTCACTTAATAACCGTTCTTTGAGGGATCAACTCATTTTTCTCATTGGGCACAATGGTTATTCCTCCTTTTTTGGAACCACTTAGACTAAACTCACCCAAGAATTATCGAAGATAAGGTATATGATTTCGACATCAAGGAGCTTAATCACTTCCTATTTCACTACTTCCTTGATCTTAGGATTTAATCTCCTTTAAGGTTGCACCACCAGCTTGAAATCATCCTCCATAAAAATTTTATGGGTGCAATAAGATGGACTAATTCCCTTAATGTCCATAATTTTCTAAGCAATAATCCCTTTGTGACTACTTAAAAGACTAATCAATCGTTCCTTTTGCTCAACTGATAATGAGGAACTCAAGATGATAGGAAGATTTTTCCCCTCACCCAGAAAGGCATACTCTAAATCATCTAAGAGTGCCTTGAGTTTCAATTTTGGAGGTTCTTTTATAAAGGGCTTTGCTTTGTCAATTTTGGGCATTTCAATTGATTCATATGTCCTTCTCCTTTCTATGTACTTGCTTTCCTCTAATTATATAAGATCCTTTTTAGCTTCTAAATCTTCCTCCATTATTTTTCCCTGTACAAGACATCTTTCAAGGGAATCCTTGAAAGCAAAGTTGTGACAAAGTTAAAGGTCTTATGCTTACAAAGATCATTGCATGAGCCTTCATTATAAAATATGGAAGGGTGTTTTGTTGCATTGTTAACATTAAAAATCACTTTCTCCTCACCCACTCTTAAGGTGAATGTACCTTCATAGACATAGATGATGGCATAGGTTATATTCAAGGATTGCCTTTCTAAAATCATAGACATGCCTATATCACCATCCATGTCAATCACCATAAAATCAATTGGGAATATGAAATCTCCCACCTTTACTAACATGTCCTTTATAATCCCCTTTGGAAGTATAATGGATTTATTCGCTAATTGGATGGTCATTTGTGTTAGCTTAAGTTCCCCGATAGCAAGTTCTTTGAAAACTTGGTAAGGCATGACAATTATGCTTACACCTAAGTTGGCTAATGCCATATCAATTTCTAGGATGCCAATTCAATAAAGTATGTTAAAGCTACTAGGGTTTTCAACTTTTTAGGAAACCTTTTTTGAAAAAGAGCCGAAGGCTTCTCAAATAAAAACACCATTGACACCTCTTCAAGCTTTCTCTTATTAGAGAGAAGTTCCTTAAGGAACTTTGCATATTTGGGCATTTGTACAAGTGCTTTCGTAAAAGAAATATTAATATGAAATTGCTTAAAGAGTTCAAGGAACTTACCAAATTAAGCATCTAAGTGGTCCTTTTTCAATCATGCTGGATATGGCACTTTGGGCTTATACTCCTTGACTGGTGACGATGCTTTAGGTTGCTCCTTATTCTTGCTTTACTCTCATTTCTCAATGTCTACACCTTCATCCACATGGTTGGGTTCTTCTTCTTTAGTCTCCTCATTTCCCTCACTTTTCTTGACAACGCCCTCCACCTTTTTACCACTCCTCAAGGTAATAGCCTTTAATTAACCCCAGGGTTTTTCTTGGTATTACTTGGCAAAGAACCCAGAGTTCTTTCACTCAAGAGCTTAGCAATTTGTCCAACTTGAGCTTTCAAATTTTGTAAGGAAGGTTGAGTTGTTCAATTGATTGTTTCTTAATTTTGGAAACGCGTCTCTATAGATTGTATAAACTTCTGCATTGTTTCCTCAAGGCTACTCTTCCTTAGTTGAAAGGGTTGTCCTTGTATGCGTGGCCTTTATTGAAATCCCAGTGGAGGACCCCTTAGTTCATTTTGATCTCTCCAAGAGAAGTTGGCATAGTTCCTCCACTAGAGATTGTATGTATTTGAATAGGGGTTATTATTATTTCCACCCCTTTGCATTCCCTCAATAAAGTCTACTTGCTCTTGTCTTCCACTTGACCCACTTAATCTAACCATGTTGCATTCTTGCACGTGGTAACCACCACCATCACTCTCACAGTACATATTTTGGTGTCAAAAAGTGCTCGAGCTAAAAGCATTGAATTTCTTATTGAGAGCCTCCACCTATGCCAATAGAAAAATAACCGAGTCAATAGCATAAGCACTCAGTGCTTTTAACCTTAGAAGGTCCCTAGAATAAGGTAGCCATTGATAGTATGCTAGAGACATCTCTTTAATGAAGTCTCTAATCTCTTTCAGAGTTTTATGTCCCAAGGATCTTCCTTCGGCGATAATAAGAGTTTGTTGCCATAATGAAAAGTCATGATGGGGACACTTCAATAACAAATCTTGAACCTTTCACATCCTTTATAAAGAGACATCCCCTCCGTTTGGATAAAAGAATAGATTTCATGTCTTAGCTTAGCTTTTTTGGTGGAAGGAAAGTACATTTCTAAGAATTCTTTTGCCAATTGGCCCCATGTTGTGAAATGACCCGATGGAAATGATTTGATCCACTTTTTTGGATTATCTCTAAGGGAGAAAGGGAACAATCTCAACTTGATAGCCTCCTTCGACACCCCATTCATCTCAAATGTATCAAAATTTTAAAAAATTTCATCCAAATGGGGGTGAGGACTTTCATTATCTAAATCTCCATATTGGCATAAGTTTTGAATCATTTGGATGATGGCCAGCTTAATCTAGAAGTTATTAGCATCAATTGGAGGCATTCAAATTGGACCACCGATATCATTAAGATCTACTATTGCAAAGTCTTGCATTGTCCTTCAAACTTGAGCCCCATTACCATTTCTATTGCCATCACCATGTCTGGACCTAATGGAATTTCTATTCCCATTGCCATTTCCATTACCATTTCCATCACCACTACCCACCATGTTTCCCTCAAGCACTTCTAAACCCACTTATTCGGTATCTTCCTCATATTCTTGAATCGAAACATCATCGGGCACCTTCCGCCAAAGATAACTCCCTTTCTTTCCTTTGTCTCTTTAAGGTCTTTTATATTTTTGGATCATAAGGAACTAAACCTGAAATTTTAGTTTTGGTCATGCACTAGTACCTGAAATGAGACATAAAGGGCAAACATGATTAAATAATAAGAAAATAAAGGATAAATAAATAGCTTTAGATTTATTGCTAATGTTGACCATTATCAAGCCAAATATCCCCAGCAACGGCGCTAAAAACTTTATGAGCGCCTCCACTAACATCCGCAAGTGCATCAGGACGTATTAAGTAGTATTCTGGGTGAGTCTATGTATCATTCTCCCATGGAAATTTTGTTTAATTAGCCAAGCACTAGTTCACTCTCTTCCACTATTATGTAGTTCACAATTAATGGTTGATTTTTAACTAATTTTAACTACTTAAAGCTCAAAATTTAAACTAGCTAAACTATAGTATTCATGAAAAATTACAAATTTTAGGGATAAATTAACAATGGGATGAAGTGTCTACCTAGGTTTTGACTTGTTTTAACTCTAATTGCAGGATGGATTAACAACTCAATAAATATTTCAGTCAATCATCAAGTGGGCATTTCATAAAAGCTAGACCTAACCTTTTCTCAAGAGGTTAAATTCCAAAATCCAAAGTAATAAAAGAGGAATCTCTGCACACTTCCATTCAATTAGAAAATGATTAAAAATAAGTGAAATATGGAAACCCTAAGTGTTTATGCTTCTATCTCTAACAATCACAACAAACACATATGCCTTTGAGTGTTCTATATTCAATCTTTCTATTTCTAACAAAGAAAGAACAACAATAATCACAAACATGTATGCTATTGTAACTAATATTGCAAAATATTTATTCAAAAGCATAACTTGATAAGAAATTTCAACATTCATTAAGTGAAATAGTTAATCAATCCATACAATATAGTAAAACTTTTCTAATCTAGATAGAAAATGAAGTTTTAGTTCATAACGGATGGAAATGGAAAAGAACAAGAAAGTAATAGAAAATTGCAGCAAACTAGAAAATCCATGGTGACTTCTAGATTAATCCATTCAATATAGTAAATTCTTGCTCAAATTTGGATGAAATGATGGAGATCCACCTTTAAATTGCTTCCTTGATATGTTCTTCTTCAAGTTGTGGCTGCCTCTAGTGTTTTTGAGAGCCCTTAGGCTTAAAAATCTCAAATTTTGGCCAAGTCCCCTTTTTTTTAGTTCAAAATTTGCTTTTATAAGGTGTTAGTATGCTCTCACAATCTTAGCCATGGTTTGTGATCCAGACTATGAGAAGCTATTGGACCTAAGGGGGTGGCTTTGGAGGCTTTGAGCTATCTCACAGTCTGAGCCACTGTCTGTGAGCCAGACTATGAGAGGCTACTATTTCTCTTGAAAGAGGGCTTGAAATCTTCTTAGTTCATGGGCTGCCTCACAAGCTATGAGCCAATCCATGAGGCAATCCCGTGATCTTTTTTCTCCTTCCATTTTTTCTCATTTGCCTTAGTTTTTGAGCTCAAACTTCAAAGTATTGCTACATAGCTCCTAAATCTTTATAAACTTTCAAAAAGAACTGAAAACATATTAGAAAAAGTGGATTAAATTCAATTTATGGAATAAAAATGACCAAGATCATGAGGAAAAACTTATATATTTTGCCAAATATAAAAACTTGTGACAATCATGTGTGATTCCCAAAATTTGTCTCATAAGATGTAATGCAAACATAAATTTGAAGTGATTCAAAATATCTAGCAAATCAATGGCTTCGACCCTTTGTGGATCGTCAATATCATTCTCCCCATGATATTCAAGAAGATTAAGAACAAAAGAAAATAAATTTTTTAAGTTAATGAGCGTACCATAATGGGACCTACAACAGGTAAGTCCTGGTCCTTTTAGTGCCATTTTTTTAATTTCATCACTTGCAATCATGTTCATCTCAAAATATATTAACAAATAGCGACCGCAAGTATACGGGCTATTGTAGCACAGGATGAGAACCCAAGGTCGTATCTCTTAAGGACTTATTATTATGGATTGTTAAACCTTAAAGTGCAATTAAAAGTAAAAGAAGACTCGGTTTTGATTAAAAAGTAAATAAACAATTAAATTAAAAATAACCAAACAATGAATATGAGAATGAAATTATATGAACAATGTCTGGAGAGATTGAGAATCCACAGTCTATCCTTTATGATATTAAACTGTTAATTTTATCAATTAAGTTTAACTATCCACTGTTCAATGCAATCATTCACTTAGAGCTTACCCTAGTCTAGATATCACATTCATAGATGTAATCTAGAGAAAATATGCATCAATCAAAGGATTTAAGACTAAAACTTATGAACCTAATTCATTTTAGAATCTCAATTGAATAATTCCAAGTTTAGACTCCCACTCTTGCTACATCATCCAAACACTAATTAAACTAATTGTTGATCAAGCAATTTGTTTATAATCGTTAAATCAAATCAATCAAGCAAAGGTTAAACCTAATAATAATACTCATAGAAATTAATCATATCAAGACTATTTCATGTTTCAATCTCTAGACAAAACAAATTTAGTTCATGATTGATTCAGAACTCAACAAATTCACAATATTTCTAAGAGAAATCATGCTTAATACTCTTAATGCAAAAAAAAACCCATAATTAAAGCAATTAAAGTTAAGAATAAACCTCAATTAAAAGTAGAAAAATCCTAATCTCCTTGGAAAAATTCAACTTCAATCTTGAACAACAACTAAATTGATGAAAAACAAAAGAAAATAATGACAAACAATGAAAATAATTCTATGAAAGTTAATCTAAATCCTTTCTCTAATCTATCCTCCAATCTTCCCTAAAATCAAGTTTTAAAACCTTTTATATAGTGTATCCTAGAGGGTTAGGGTAAAACCTTGAGTAGGAAAAGAATTCTAATCAAATAGGTAATAAATAACTTAAGAACTCGTAATAAAACTTGCACTAGGTAACACTTCTTGATTACGAGATGATTTTAGGCTAGAACATAATATAATTGGTCTTTGTAATCTTCATAAGAGTTGTATATATTTCTCTCAACTTTGCAAAGGTACCTTATGCACCTCAATCGAACATTCGTAGCTCAAGTTATGCTCAAAATACTAAAAAGTGTCAAAGTTATCAGATTTTAGTTGAGACGTAAGGCCCATGAGCTACCCTGTGCCAATCTCTATTTCTCATGATTTTAAGCTCAATCCTTCATAGAAAATTACATGGGTCACTACATGGCCCCATGGTGGATCCGCATGGTCCGTGCCATAAGAAAATGCTTCAAAACTCTCTAAAAACACTCCAAATCATGCTCCAAGTAATTCCACTCACTCAGGAACTTTATCTTTCGATCAAATAACTTCGTTTTTGCATAATTTCCTAACTTTATCTAAAAATGACTTAACAAATACATTAAATGCAATTTATGGGCATAAAATAAACTTAAATGTAAAGGAAAAATATATAAAATTTCATACAAAACAACTCCCCTACACTTAAGGTTTTGCTTGTCCTCAAGCAAAATAGAACAATGACAACGATTAGATAACTTAACTCTCTCAATCAAGCTATGCAAAATAAATTTTTAAATTTCTAATCCAAGTATTGAAAGAAATCAAAGTCAAAATTTACTTACTCAATTAACCAAGTTTTAAACTTAGAATCGAATTTCAACAATTTTAATGACATTATAGCATAACCAAGAATCAAAATTCGAGTTAAATGAATGAGCAAACTTATTTTTATGCAACAAAGCTAAAATAAAAGCAAATAAATATTTTATGCTTAGGAATCAACTCAACCTTTTTGAAAATAACATTCATACCATGCAATGTTTAATCACATGTACATTTTTTTTCCACTTTTCATTCAAATCAAAGAGCCCGACTTTACTAATTATGTCATTAGCCTTTTGATGCAAAGGTAAACACTTTGTGGTGACGACCGCTGGTTACTCAGCTTATCGCTTACATTAGTCGGCTACTAGCACTATTCATTGTTCCTTTAAATTTATTTCACTTTGGACAAAATAGGAATTAGTGAAATATGAAATTATTTTCAAAAATCATTTTTTGTTTTCTTCTTTTTAGTGCATTTTTCAGAATATTTAGCAATCAATGGAAGTTATATTGAAAAGACATCATTAAACTCCTAAGATTACTAAAGATATCCTACCACAATTGTAACCATGCAAGAATCAAATCAATATTAAGAAAACTCTTTACTTTTGAATTCCAAACTCAAAATTTAGCAATTAGCTAAGAAAATTGAAATAATGACCTATAAGAATAGAAAATTTTCAAAAAATTTTGACAAAAAATGCAACTCAATCAAGATTATCAAAACATCACCTCATAGTCAAAACTTATTTTTGCTTGAGTTCAAACTAATCAACAAACCAAGGCAATAAAGAAAAATAAGCACAAGCCTTTCCCCTTCACACTTATTTCACACATTAGCCCTAATGTGCTGAATAGAATAATAAAAAGAACAGAAAAAAGAAAAACTTGCCTTTGTTGTCTTTCTCCATCTGATATCTACACACTTGAATACCTATTTTAGCACTTTGACCCTGAAAATTCCTGCCAAATCATAGCCAAAAACACATATACCTGTGCATTATTTATTGACAATTGAATTAAAATTACAAAATTAAAAAGAA